>CEMH01202714.1:0-16316 GCA_001179725.1 Macrocystidia cucumis | reverse complement strand
TATCTACTTAGACGTCATTTGCTTATTTTTTTCCTGCTTTTTGAGATTTTTTTTGAGATTTTGAGGTGTTGTTTGTGGGTTTTGTGGGTTTTGTGGTGTTTCCTGGGTCGCTCTCACTCACGACTCGCGACTCGTGCTTTCGCGTGTTCTCGTTCTCGGGGTCTCGGGGTCTCGGGGTCTCGCGTGTGCTTGTTCGCTCGTTCGGTCTCTTCGATCTCTTTGTTGGTCAGTTTTGCTTGTCGTTTTTGCGATTTGGTGGCTTTTTCTTTCAAAGTTTGATATATACCCTCCGCTCAACAAAGAATTCCTCGTTCACTCGTCTTTGTCTCTCATTCATTCTCACTGAACACTTACCCGCACACATGACCATATGACCATATCCACCATTCGGCATCGTCGTTGTCGTTGTCGTTGTCGTCGTTCGTCCAAGTTTGATTGGTGTTTTTTTCTCATTGTGAAGCGTCACCGTCATCGTCATCGTCGATTATTTCTTTTTCGGACTAATACCCGCCATGAGACCCAGGTGCCAGGTGTGGACGCCACTACTGAGGACTAAGTACTATACTCGCGCTCCACGCGCCGTCACCCACCGCCTCGTTGCCGTACGCTAAGAAGTATGGTTGTGGGCGTTCTTCTAGCGCTACCGAGCGTTATTGCTATAGATAAAAACTTTGAACGAAATGGAAAGGCACCAGCGATACAGTGCGACGAGTCTGGTCATACAAAAGCTTCTTAGTCTTCACTGGGCGTGGTGGAAACTTTTTCGATGAAGCCGTGAAAAAAACCGGCTTGGAAAAACCTTTTTTTTTTAAAAAAAAAAAAAGAAAAGAGAAAAAGAGACACGGTTAAACTGAGGGCTTCGTGGTTGTTATTATTGTTGAGACGAACTACAGAGTCTACTGGGATCGAGGATCGAGGAGGAGAGAAAGAAATTCAATCGATATCATCGATGAAAATGAACCGAATCGATCGGTGGTGTATTGTCAAGCCTCGGGGTCCTCGAGGCGGGGCGAGGTCAATCGGGGGGAAAAGGGCAAAAAAGAAAACCGGCCAAAGATAAAGATCCAGAGAATGAAATGGCTGGAGAAATCTAGATTGTCCCCTTGCTCACAACTTTCGTTTCGCATTTAAGAAATTTGAAAATGATGAAAAATATACGAAAATGATGATAATGAATGCTACTGCATGACAAAGTCAAAATTTGCAAAAGAAAAGAGATGAATCACAACGAGAGAGAAAAAATCGTCAGCGTTTGGGTTTCGTTTTCCTGGTGGGGTGGGCGACCTGCGCCGCAGAAGCAGAAGGGGGACTTTTCTGACCGGACTTTCACGGGGATCGGGTGGTACTACGAGTTGTGGTTGGTCGACGCCAGATTAGTCAAGCACTCTCCCATCGAGTACGCAATGCTGAAGCCAGCCATTTGGGTGTAGGGTAATAAAATACCAAGTTGTCATTAATCTTGACTGCGCCGCACAGCGCATGTTGAGCGCAAAAGTTGAAAATGGGGGACGCATAACCAACCAAGATCGATTCGTTTGGAAAAGGTTACAGGGGGATCGGGGTTTCGTGAAGTCGTTCGCCTCGGGGTGGTGGCGTGTCACTAAATCTCTCCAATGCGTAGTAAGACCGGGACGCTCGGTAGTCGCGAAATATGTGCCATGAGGTTGGGATTGGAAGTTTCTGCGAGAGAGGAAGGTGTTGCAGGTGATTCCAGAATGAAACGAACGGAGGACACGAGTTGGGCGCGGCGGTGCTCCCGATCGACGATGGCATTTAAGTCTACTCAGCAGAGGATAAGAAGGGGTTCTTTGAGATTTTCTCTTATCCAGGTCTTAGTCTTTATTCTCGACGTCGGCTTTAGGTGGGAACGTGGCCGCGAAAGTTTTAGATCTCTTGACACTTTGAGAGCTCGAGGGGGTGGGATCTGACAGGTGATTGTGAACAGAAAGGGCGAAGGAGGACACGAGTGATCGCAAAGGAAGGACATGACCCGACGTTCGATTTATCGATGGGCGTTGTTGTTCAAAGGAGGTTAAGGACGGATATTGAAATATCTCCATAACTCACTCTACCCTGTTGTCTTACTTTTTAGCTCAACACATGGTGTCGATAATGGAGCGGGGTCGGAGACATCAAATCCACAATTTGGCGACTCATCATCGCGAGGAACTCAGCTTTCAAGAGTGAGGGCAGAGAGAACCCAGAATGTCGACCCCGCGTCCTGTCAACGTTTACGAAATACCCCTCCTTCCCATTCACTCCAAAACCGTCACACGGGTATGCCACGTGTGTTTACCACGCTAATTTGCTAAAACTAATAAAAGTCCCATCACCTTTCGACGCCACGCCCTCGCGCTTGTCCATTTATGGATTCCCAATGGAGGGCTCCCGAGTCTCACTGTCTCATGCCACAGCGTCGTCCACGCCCATTCTGGTTCTGAGGTGAGGCGGCAACGCATGACCTCCGCCTAGTCGAGAGAAGAAGAAAAAAAGACTTCTCAAACTTCCCAAAAAAACCCGTGAGTTTCTCCAAATGGTAAGAAATTTATCAAAGGTATTACGCCGCACGCGCCATTCGCGAACCACCCTCGATCACTGGTTCCTCATCCAGTTTGGGGTGCTAGATCGACGAGTCCCTCCAAGGAAGGGAGAGGTAGGGTCAACAATCCCACAAATGTTAATTGAATCCATATATTCAATATATCATCGCTTGCGAGAGGGAAAATAACGAGATAAACAATACACCAGTATATATGGGCACGGTTAGTGTCTCCGCCGATGTGTGGTTCGGGGGTTTGCTCGTTGGCGGACCACCGACCTCGTCTCGTTGTTTCTTTGAGCCTTGACTGTCTTTTTTGTAATTTGATCCTCAAAGAGAGATCAGAGGGCGATCGAGTTGTGCACCATTTGGGACCAAGGGTGAAGGACAGATGGTGGATGAAGGGTGCCTGGCAACCGCATAAATTGAGTTTCGTCGGGGAAGCGGGGGGGCGGCGTCGGGAACATGTGGGTACTTGTCATTGCCCTTGAAAGGGTAGATCATAATCATATATTGCGTAACCAGCACCGCCCTTGCGCACGCACTCACGAGAAACCCGCACATGCACAGCTCTAGGTGCTCCCTCCTGTAATTCCCTCACTCGGTCATTAACACGGAACGCATTACGGGGAATGAAATCTGGGTTCGAACTCATTTCGACAGTCAATGGAAAGCGCTCTCCGAACTCATCGGAATCCTCGCCGATCCAACGACGCGACCCTGGCGGCAGCAACCGCTAAGGAAGCGCGCTTATCCATCAGTGCGACACGATTCAAACCACTCTCGTGTGTTTGAATGCGTTGGTTTCACCTGCTCGCGTCACAAGGCGCTGCATTTGAAGGTGAACTTGGCCTGTGTGGGATCCAACAGCTATTGTTTGGTATATCACTGAGCTCGCTTGGCAGTTAGGATCACTCAAAACAAACCATCGGGCGCCATTCCAGATTCTCGCGACTGTATTTTTCAAATACCTTGATCCCTTCCAATTGTTACGTTTCAAGTTTAACTGGATTTCTAGGGAGGTTTCTGAATTCCGGTATCTCCCATGTTCGAGCATGCGGACTGTGTTTCCACGGTCTCTGCGCACTTGTGGTCGTTGAGGGTTAGACTTCCGCACGCTGTTCTCTCAATGTGGTCAGTGAAGTTTCTGTGAGAATCTCATGAAAAGATTTGATGCCAGCCTGCCCGGATGGGACTCTTTGCGTCATTTTAGAACCAATTACCGAATTGCCCGTTCGTGTATCATGTGGAATGCAGATGTTGTGGCTCCTTGAACTCTGGCATTTGCTTCGCGAAGATGCTCCTCATACCCCAAAAACATGATATGGTAGGTTCACCCACGATAATGACCTTTGTGATGTATTCCGTCGGCTGTGCCACACTTCCGCCCACGAACGGCCTTCGCCCAGGCCCGTTATTTGGGGTTGAGACGGCGTCTTAGGTGAACGTGGCCAACGCCTTTCCACATCGTCCATCATTAATCCAACAATGACATACAAAAACGCATTTAGCTTTGCTTTTGCTAAATTTTCCCCAAGCCATTCTCCATATGCACTCATGCGATGTCTGAAAGACGTCGGAACACGGCACTATAATGACCTGCTGATAGCCCACGAGCAGCGAAGTGTTTGTTTTTGCCGCGTTTCCCAGACTCGCCGGACCCGCCGACACGGAGCTGCTCACCTCTTTTGCATTCTACCAAGTTACAGTGAGATGTGGATAGAAGAACACGAACACGAGATGTGGCGCATTCATCTCTTTCACCTCCC
The DNA here is from genome assembly GCA_001179725.1 of Macrocystidia cucumis. Taxonomy (NCBI): domain Eukaryota; kingdom Fungi; phylum Basidiomycota; class Agaricomycetes; order Agaricales; family Macrocystidiaceae; genus Macrocystidia; species Macrocystidia cucumis. The sequence goes on along the minus strand of CEMH01202714.1, from coordinate 12,008 downwards.
CACCTCGACGGCTTCACATCGAAAATGATTGTTCCGGGTCAAGTGTCAGTACTGTCGGCTGCGCGACCTTCTAAACTACGCTATATATGTCAATAAAACTAGCGAGCACGTCTAACTACGGAAGCGCTGACGTTGCTCGCCTTCCTATCCTCGGTCTTGACACCTTATCGGATGCTCATCGATCCGCTATCGTGCTGTCATCGTGGCACGCGACACGACCCATCGCGTCAGTGCTGGAGACTTGCTATTGTTTGACGCTGACCGAAGACAAGCCTCGCCGCTTTTCTAACTGCCTCTCCGGATCTCGAAATCCGGCGAAAGGGCCGTTGACCAGTCCTCGTTCCATCCCGGATCCAGATGCAATTTGGCAAGTGAGATATCAAAACGGGGAGTCAGTTGGGTTGGCAACTCCATTGAGAACATGTTACCGTTTCATGTTGGTTGAACACATAACGAGGGCGTGAACATGCGGGGAATTGCATGTGGCTGAGCATTCTTCTCACCATGAGTCTTCCTTGCTCGGTGAAAGGATGACGCGACCAGGGTTGTCAGATTCAGCGAGAAACGTGGCGAGCACGTGGCTCACCTTGAGATGAACCGACGAACCAGTCAAGATTTTGGTCCAAAACTTCCATTCTCGTACGATCAGGGATCGGATATATTACCCATTTTAAACTGAAAATCTAAATCCCTTTGTGCAAAAACCAACTTGTCTCTTTGGTGTTGGGAGTCGCGCTTGAAGTACAAACGAATAAGTATTGTAGGATGAATTATTTGAAGAATTTTCTGCGAGCCTGTGGGTTCAAAGTCAAGTTGAGACCTATAAAAAATATTTACCGCTGCAGATTTGTTGGGATCTGGTGGGGCTTAGCCTTTCATGGCCACACTGAAGCAGGGCTCAAATCTTGGCACGCCTTAGGCCAGTTACCACCCAAAATGTACTGATTCCCGCTGACCACTGGTAAATTGACTTCCCCGATGTTTTGGTTCAGTGGTTTATTGTTTGGCCTAGGTTCAAGCGAACCTTCACGTCCTCCACTTCTTTTTTATCGCCTTTCAGGTGTTTCTATGGCATTGAAGGGTTTGATTGTCTGTTAGATGTTCAAGAAAGAGAAAAAAGACTAATTTTGACTACGTTTGTAATGTGAAGAACAGGATCCTTCACAGTTGTGGCAGGTCTGTGATTTTCTCGGGCCTTCCGTTTCAAGGGTTTTGTTTCCAAAGCGGACTCAAAAAAAATACAACCTGGCCGATCACATCTAGCACAATCTTGTCGAATCTGACGTTCCCCAAACTTGGTTCAGCACCCTTCCCCTAAACGGCTTTCTGATCCTACTCAAGAGCTGAGATAATCGGCTGCCTCGTTTTGTCGCCAGAAATGGCTTCTTGAAAACTGCCGTGACCCTCTGAATCCCGTTTTCACAGATTGATCTCAATTTTCTTCCCTTTGACCGGTATATAAAACTGGGGCCAAAACTGAAGCATGACTTCCCAACCCGTCACACTCACCTCACCACCTTCTTTGACCTCAAAACATGTCTTTCGCCGACTGGAACTCTGGGATCACTGTTACGTCCCCGAAGCAACCGTCCGGCGTAGTATGTATGTCGACGGTCGACGATTTGTCTTACACCCCATCCGCCGAAGAGCAATCACGGGATGCCGCGCAGATTATGGCGACAGGTCGTCGAAGCTGGAAAACGCTCAAAGGCCGAGGTGAGGCAGTGTGGCCACCCCACCTGTGAGTGGCTGTGCCTTTGCAACTCACTCCTCGATGAACTGACCTTTTGGTCTTTGATCACCAGGGAAGCTGCGCTCATTGAAGGTAAGGGACGAGACACGTATTTTTCTGAACCTCGTGGCTAACTTTTCTCGCCCAGCTCTTGAACGGTACCAACCTGACACCTCGCGATCGGTGAAGAGTGCGGGCCGTTTCCCCATGCGTAACCGCTTCATTTCCGACTACATCTTCGAAATCACTGGGAAGAGGCGGACTCCCAAGCAAGTCGGGAGCCGTCTTCAGCAGCTGAGGGATACCTGTAAAGGGCAGAGAAGTAAGCCCGCTTTTCATATAGTTCACCTCTCTACTGACCCCGCTTTCTAGTCTTACAGCTTATCTCGAGACGTGATCCCTACGACGACTCGCGGGCAGGTTCCTCGAGTGCGACGTCCGAGCACAGCCCTGGACCTGCTCCGATTTCCAATTTCTCCCACCATGACACCCCACCACCACAACGAACCGTGGTGTACGTTGTTATTGCCATGGAACGGAGCTCATGGTCGGCCCCCCCTGTCGTCCATTTTGTTAGTAACACGAAATCGACGCCTCTATTAATCCGACTCGCGGGAACTCGTGATATGGGTTACGGAGGCTTGAATGGCTCCCCGCCATCTTCTGTGCTTCGCTCGCTTGAACCCCTCATCACCTTCGCCTCCGCAAGCGCACTTACGCTCCAATCAACTTTTACCGTCCTTGTGGACAACGACAACACCCCGATTCGCACGGAAGTCGTGCCGCTCAAATGTCACTCTTCCCCTGTCGAGAGCTCGGGGTGGCTGTACAGTACAGCGCTCGTCCCTGGCTTCTGGAAATATTTAGTAGACCGCTCGTGTTCGTGACCCTCTTTTTTTTGTTGATGGCCTTGTCTGATGCAATTTGCGTTTTAGCGGATGCAACCAGGTACACCATCATGCAAACTATCACTCCAATTCGGCATCATCAGCGTTTTGAAGACCAGTTTGGTCGAGTGCGAGAATTTCAAGACCCCACTTCCTCGATCACGGTCGTATACCGTTTTCGTCTGCCCGAGGAGGGTGTGGCAGCCGAGAACCCAATGGAACAACAGAACTTTGTCCAAAACTATAATCATGCCGAGGTGTGTGCCGCACGAACTCTGTCTTCCTGCGCCACACCCTGATATAGTTTAACCCTTTTTAAAGACTTCACTGACGCCGACAAGTGAAATTGCTCACTTCTCAGATTCATCCCAATGGTCCCCTTTACACGAAAGTGTTGACTGGCGCCGTGCTGAAACGACTAGTCCTCCCGGCTTTCAGCACCACCCCCAACAATTGCATCCGTATATTGCCCAGCAGAGCGAAGTTGTGACAAAGCTTGCATACGACTACGGCGTTCCCGTCACCGGCCCCTCTTACCAATCCACCTGTTCCGCTGTAGGACAGGACATTTACACCCATTATCATGTCGAAAAAGTTGAATCCCCACCTGCCCTCTTGTATCCGGCCGTCGAAGACTTCGAGCCCTGGCAAGACCAACATTCCTATCGCTTCTCTCATCAACAACACATGCACCCCATCGCCCCACCATCGCATTATCTCGGTTACTAAAAAAAAAACACATTTGCATCTCCACCATCCGTTTCGTTAATCCTGCTCTGAATCCTCTCGCTTCCATTTGTTAAAACTCGTTGCTCGCTTTGTTGGTTCGTAAATTTTGGTCTTATTCGTTGGGAATATGGGAAATCGTGGATACATCTGTACTAATAACGCAAGGAACCTTACTATCGATTTTTTAAATTGTGCTTCGTAACATACAAACAAAATGCATAAAGCTTTTTATTGTTTTCGGCTTAAMCTGTATCCTGCACTTCAGCCGTTGTTTCGCTGAGTGAAGCTTCCGTGGTGGGTAAGCTACTCATCCGAGTGCTCTCGTGGCTGTCCTCCGCGTTCTTCGTATGGGCAAGTTCCATGACGTTAAATTTTTGATACTTGTAATAATCGCGAACGACCGATACACCACAAACACTCTGTAAACGGTCACAGCGGGGTGTGGTCCGTGTCAGCCGCATTCAATTAGGTGATAGATCCTGGCGGTGGTCCTCACCTTGAAAACTTCGATCAGCAGAAAGATCTCGGGGTTCACGAGGTCGACGATGTGCCCGTGTGGCACGCATTGCGCAACACTTTGAATCAGCGTTTGGCGGGTCAACGTCGTGTGGTTGCGGACTCTGAGCTCGACCTTGTACTGTTCAAACATTTGACCCCCGTCAAGAGAGAGCGGACGCAGGTTGTGGACCGGAATACCCACGCGGAAGATTTCATCAGGGTATTGGCTGAAGAAGTCACCAAAGACGGATTGGCACAACGCTTGGATCTCTGGCAGGTTTGTGACACAGGAATTGGAGACGGGAACAAGGCGATGTATATACCTACAGACGGCGACAGCTCAGGTAATCGTGAAACAGGCAAGAATGAAGCGCAAGCTCACCGTGTTCGGGTGACTCCCGTGTCTGATATGTTCTTGATGTGAGTGCTGACGAGCGTCACTGGGTCTACTGGTGGTCGACAAGATATAAAAAGGACTGTCCGCGACAGCGGCGAGATTAGGTTTGAACTCGGGCTTGGTGAGAACGTTCCGCTCACCGCAGGGAGTATTGGTCACACAATTCACTATCAAGGCTTTGTAAGGAACGGCTGGAAGAGGACGACGCATGAAAGTCATACCTATACGTCGTTCGGTGGCCGGCCGCCTGATTGTGGAGACTTCTTTGGCGATCTGATCTTCGATGGATAGGTTGTTGTTATTTTCGTCACCGCTCTCGCCATGAGACGGAGAAGCACTTCGAGCAGGTGGCCACAGTTCCAGCGCCAACTGGGCCCTTACAATTTAGGATGCGTTGAAATGGTACTATGAAGATCACTGACGGCTTCGAACACTTCGCAGAGTTCGCCGACTGCTTGCCGTTCTTTACCTTTCACGCCTAAAATTTGACACACATCGCGATTCAGTAGTGTTCGGCCCATCTATGGGCCCACTCACAACTGACCCACACGCCGGGACCGTCAATAGATCTCTTCCCCCACACAGGGGTTCCATCCGCCTGAAACGGGCGGATGAGTTTTTTCCGGAGGTTTCCGTGACGATTAATTGTTTTCCTCCTTTCCACTCACAGAACGATATTTCTTCTTTCTTCTATCATTACCTCCGCCATCCGTTCCCTGAGCTTTGCGTTTCGTATCCGCCATGAGGGTCCTTTTGAAACTCGAAAGGCAGATGATGGAAAACGTCAAGGTTGGATTCTTGGAATTGCAACGATCATCAGATCACAGATTCACGTGCTTGTTTTCCTCACTGGGGCCAATGATCACAATACAGTACCCACCCCAGCCAAGACGCGACGCAAACGCGATTTGATGCTTTCTGAGAACCCTTTGTGCTATACATAAAAAACCTCCCATTCATTCTACAGGGCGCCGACACCGATCAACTACGATCGAATATCGGTCTAGACGCCAATGCGAGTTGGACGCAAATCTTACCCTGTTTTTCGACAACATGGAAGGGGTGTATCGCTTGTTCCAACATCACCATCTCAGCCTAGGCCCCACAATCAAAACCCAACGACGTCGTGCGCTGCAAATTGAGATCGATCGGTAGAAGTTGAAAAGCATCATGATCGAGCAGGGTGACGATTTCGTCTGATCCTTATGATAAAATGATATTGTGCAATCAACTGCTTTCTTCTGTTGTTCCTGTTTCTGGGTCATGAGTGGACTGAATACCAGCTGGATGGACGAATCGGATCATCGAAGCCGCACTTGGAAGCTATCCTAATTTGGACCCTGTAATTAAAAAGATATCGATTGTCAGCCATCAGTGTGCGGGGTTGATAGTCTAGAACTAAGGACAACCTCGCAACCGAGCTCGCGCACAGGCTCGCTCCCAGCGCCTTAACCGACGTCTCATTCTACTTCGGCAACAGAGAGGATCCGACATCTTAACTTGAGCGGAAGAGGGATTTATGCGTGCCCCGTACACCCTCGGTTGCAGCTGAGCCGGTATTTTACTTTGAATGGCAGTCCATATTGCTCGCGCCGTCGTTTATGCTGTAATGGTACAAGACGTATCTCACGGGCATGTCGGGAGGTCACAACGGACCGAAGTGCCTTATTGTTCAAGCTCATACCGTCGCATGGACGAACGTGCCGTATGGCTCGCTGGTGAGGTTGCAGGAAACCTTCAGGGAAGGCCTTCTTTTCCATCTCGTTTTGGCAACTATCTTTTCGAGGCAGACAAGCTTTCCATCTAGCGGCCCGAGAAACCGATTCACGAAATTACACTTTCTGACGGAAGGCGTATCCAAGGTGACATCTATGTCATTGATTGGCCTTGGAAGGAGCTGACGGTGGTGCGTCGACTCGCACAGCCCTGGAAGATGGGTGGTTCTTGCCAGGCTTGAAATCAGGCGGGCCAAAACTGGTCAAATGCGACTTACAAGGAGAGATCTCAGCCCAAGGGGTCTCCGTTTGGTCAAGGCCCGTTCGTGATGACAAGAAATGAATGTGAGTAGTGTTCCTGGTGTTGACGGCGACGTGGTGATTGGACAGCAAAAACACACACGTTGACACCAACGCACATTTTCCATAAGGTGTTCAAAGTCTGAGGCACACGAGAATTTCGGGACAGCGGCCTCCAGCCTCGGAATGAAGAGGAACGAATGGCCGTTGTTTCAGCATCTAGAAAACCCCAAATAGAAAGATTGCTGTATACCAAGCTTTGAAGTTTGACGACGACTTTCTTATCTGCATTGGGAAACAAGTCCTGGCGAAATAAGGATGAACTTTTGGACAGAATTCGTCTCGAGACCTAGAGACGAACCGGTTTGCGACGGCGTCAATTTGGAGCGGTTCCCCGTGTAGACGATAGACATATCATTGTGCCTTCTTTTGATAAAGGTGAATTCTGAGCCTAGCCAAGAGACATGCTTTTCGCGACGATGAGCCTTGACGTTCGGAGAAGAGGATGGAGATAAAAGTAGATCGGGTCATGTGGTGTCCATCACCAGTAATCATCATAGGCTAAGCTTGGAATCCGTCATTTTTTCGACGGAAAGGTGGCTACAGATGCAACATAGAGAGCAAACTTGACGCATCGGTCATTGGAAGTCGGGCACGAAGCGTAATAGTAATACGTATGCCTACGAGTTCTCGGCAATGATTCGGCAATTCACGTGATTTCTGTGAGCTTTTTGCTCCGGGCCCGTGCGAAGTGCCGCTTAACCAGCAACCACCACCATCTCTCAAATCTTCTCTGGGTTTCAGCCTTTGAGTATACAAATAAGCGCTTTTTCACTGAAGGATCAATCGCCCTTCCCCACGATTTCGTCGACCCACTCCCAACAGACCCAATTTCGTATCTTCTGTCAAGGCAGAGGATTCATGCTTCGACCTCCAATTGCTTCACCACAGCGTACGAGACTGTTTCTTCCCAAACCGTTCATAATTTTTGTACGCCCAATTTTATTCAGCATTGTTGTTTACAATCTAACGTCCGTATTAAGACTTAAACCTCGACTTTTCTGCCCAGCATGGCTTCTGGATTTGTGAACATTCGTCGGGATGTCGATGATAAATTCTATCGTTATCGGTAAGCCATCTATCATACCATCGTTCTGGAGATATCTTTGTTGAGTGCGTGTCACTTTTAGAATGCCCATCATGACCACCAAAATTGAAGGCAAAGGGAATGGGATCAAAACCGTGGTCCCAAATATGTCTGACGTGGCACGAGCCCTCAGTCGCCCGCCCACCTATACAACCAAATTTTTCGGTTGTGAACTCGGTGCTCAAACCACCTTCGATGAGAAGAACGATCGCTACATCGTTAATGGTGCTCACGATGCTAATCGTCTACGGGAACTTCTCGACGTTTTTATCGACAAATTCGTGCTTTGCAAATCCTGCAAGAACCCCGAGACCGAGCTCATCATCTTGAAAAATGGCCGAGTTGAAAACATCATTCGGGATTGCAAGGCTTGTGGAGAACGCACGGATATAGACATGCGCCATAAACTCACAACCTTCATTCTCAAAAACCCTCCTGCAAAAGTCAAGAAGGGGAAGAAGAAGACAGGCGACGCTGCCGATGGTGTTGGTGGAGGAGGGAGCACTCCCCCGGAAACTGCCGACAGCGAGGAAGTGAATGGGGATGGTGGCGGAAGCGATGACGAGTTGACACGCAAAATCAAGGCCGAGGCTGCGGAACTGAACACCGATACCAAGCTCGCGAACGAAGACTGGTCCGCGGACACATCTCCAGAAGCCGTCAAAGCACGCATCAAGGCCCTCGAAGGTGGCCTCGCCGCAGCCAGTCTCGCTGACGATGATGGCAGTGACGAGGACGCGAACAGCCCTTACGCTCAACTAGGAAATTGGATAGACAATCATGATGTGGAAGACGACCCAAAGGTCTTTTCCATCGCTATCTTCAAGAAGGCGGAAGAACTCGGAATTGATAAGAAACACCGCACTATCCCTGTGCTCGTTCAAGCCCTGTTCACCGATAACGTCATCCAAGAAATTGAATCGTTCGGGCCTCTTTTTACCAAGGTATGTCCCGTTCATCGTCACCAAATCTTGACTCACTCAAGAAAATCGCAGATGGTAACGACTGAGAAACATCAAAAGGCCCTCCTTGGGGGTATTGAGCGTCTTGTGGGGCTCAATTACACGGATCTTTTACCATCCATCCCCAAGATCCTCATGGCGCTCTATCAAGCTGACCTCATCGAAGAAGCCGTTGTCACTCAATGGGGCACCCATGTCAGCAAAAAGTATACTGATAAGGAGACTAGTAAGAAAGTCCGCAAGGCCAGCGAGCCGTTTTTGAAGGTTTGTTGGCTTTCTTCACCGATATTCAAGAGTGCTGATCATGCCTTTTCATCAGTGGTTGGAGGAAGCGGACGATGACGATGAGGAGGAGTAATCCATGGGATTCTTACCTGACTTTAAGAGAATTATTGTTCACAAAAAACTCGCTGAAATCGCGTCTATTCGGTTCCCTTTACATGCGCAATCTACAGAACAATTGTGATAAATTTGTTGACATGCCTTGAGTTGCTTGACCTTGCTTGTTTTAGTTTGAGTGACTTCTCCCGTTGTGGTAATCGGAGCGCCCACCGTTATCCTTGACATGATGTGGGAACCCTCCCCGCCCTCAGCCATAACCGAACCGAAGCGGGCGAAGGTTCGTAAAGGCCGCGCCTTCTACCTCATGGCTTCTTGTGCGAACGAATGTCGGAAAGAAAGTGTCAGCGAGCTGAAGAAGAACCCCTCTCGAATCCCAAGGTGACTGCTGAGTGTCACCTTCCCCTGCCTCTTCGACCTTGATTGGATGCGGCATCGGATACCTGGACGTCTAACAACTCAAGAAAGGCAGCGCTGACCCACGCCTGCCATCTCTGTTGCACACCGTGTTCACAATGATCCAATTGACTGTTATCCTCGAGATGACAGTTGCTATGCTTTTTGAGACCGTTCGACCAATAGCGACGCGAGGGCAAGGCAAGTTGATTCATTCCTCTGTCTGTTTTTAGAATTGTAGGCAGTGTGGTCGTTTTCGGAGCGATTTTATCACCGGAAACAACAATCACCCAGTGAGATGTTTGCTAGGTGAGTCCATCAACCCGTCTTTTCGTTTTTGAGGTCTAAGCTCAGTGCTCAAGATGTAGCTGCAGTAGCAACACGTTTCTAATTACACTGAGAGCAAGCGACACTTTGCATTGCGGCGTTGCAAGGACACCTGCGAGTAACTTGGGCTGTGGTACTCTCCACTTCTCATGAGTTAGCGACGACGCGGCGTCACGCCAACAAAGGACCAAAAAAGAACGGGTAATTGACAGACCTTCGAACTGCACGCCGTCCTTTGTGTTTTTTTTTCTCTCTTTCTTTACGACCTGCCGGTTATTCCAAACCCACGCCGGGATCGCGGATTCAAAATCATCTATCATCAAACGGCGATGATAAGTAGGATTTAAACCGTTGCAAATGGGTACAATTTTGACGCTCATCACTGTTCATCACGCTCTTTAATCCCTCCTTCAGTCACTCATTCCATTCCTCTTCCCCCCTCCTCGCTCCCTCTTCATCTCTTTATCGCTTATTTTCCAGGAATTCCTTCCCGGAAGACTTTGCGCACCGGTCATCGTCAGTGATGGGGAACTCGTTTTTCCCCTCCACGCTCACTCAAGTCACTTGCGCACTTGTGCACCTCCTCGGTATGTGACGGAATCCGACATACGCACAGGTTGTTGTTTTTGACGTGAGGACCCCCTCAGGTATAACCATCCTGACTCACTGCATCTCCCGCCGCCTTGCTACGGAAGATCTTTCGTCATGGGAGTCGATCTCTCAAATGACCTGGCCGAGGCTATGCGTCCTCCTTGTATTTGTGGACTCGTGGTTGTTCGTTTTCACCAGTCAGTATTTATCTAGCCATCCTTCTGGGACGTCTTAACAAGGCTTCAACAGGTTGTATTCTCATCTACGGCATCGGTCTTGAACTCAGATTCGCGATTTGCGCGACGGCAATATATATTTGTATCGCCTTCTACGCAACGTCAAAGATCCTCATATACTTCTACCTAAGTATGTGGTGCAGCCTTACTATCTTTCGGATTGCGTGTTGATTGTGGGCGTTCGACAACAAGTCGAGAAAGTCCATGTTGTGTGGTCTCCTACGGCAGGAGTGAAGAGGTTCAGGTCGCGGGTGTACATCCTCTGTTTTTTCACCGTTTCCTTGTACGCAGTCGTGATCACCCTTATGTTGATCGGTGGGTGCCTCCCTCAGCCGCTCTGTTGACGAGTCCTTACTGGTATGTTAGGACGAATTCACTTCTTCCGAGAAGGAGATTTTGCTTGTGTTATCGGTCTTCGTCCACTCTCCTCAATACCCCTCCTCTCTTACGATCTGTGAGTCACTGAGCGACGCGGAAGCCTTTCTCTGTATTTCTCACAGCATTCCCTTCTCAGCTACATCAATGTTTTCCTATCCGCCCTCTTTCTTTGGCCGCTGATGCGGGTGAAAATGAACGCACGCGTGCGAAGGGTTGCTATGCGGACGCTCCTGTGAGTTCTTGACCCTTTCGATCGTTCTCACCATACCATTCTGATTTTGTCGATGTGGCGGGATTCTAGCGCGTCGGCGATAGCGCTCACGACATCGGCTGTAAGCGCCCTCTCTCCCTCTCTTTTTTCTTACGCCCTCCCCTGTTCTACACACACATCCTGGCGTTTCCAACCACAGCTGATGGTCATATTAAATCATACTTTTAGGTGAACATGGTAGTTCTGACGGTTCTGCATGGGCAGGAGCTTGGGTGGGTTTGTCTCGCTAGTTGTGCGGCTGATGTACGTGCATTTTCCCTGAATCTTTCTTCATTTTTGCTCTTCTCCTTCTACCCCACACATCCTTTCCCGATCGGTGGAGTCACACTTCAATCCTTCGCTCGATCAGGGAAGGAGGGGAATTTGATTTGATTTGATTTGATTTGATTTTTTTCCCCTTTCTTCTTTTTGCCTTTTGCACTTCCGCTGTTCGCTTTTTGTTGCTTTTTTGATTTCATCACGAAATTGAGAAACGCTCAGCTGATAGTGAAAAACCCGATCACGATTTGATCTTTATTTGATTAATTCCTTTTTTTTAAAATAACAATATCTTTATTGATTTACACGAAAACGTTCTAGGTTATCATCAACGCGCTTGCCCTGTTCTGGGTGACCGGAGGAAGTGGGTCCAGTTCTCAGCCACCATCTCCCGCTGGTCCCTCTCCGTCGAAAGACAGGAACGGGAATGGGAATGGAACACAGCTTCGCGGAGGTACTACTATCGGTGGTGGTGGAGGTGGGGGTGGACAGTTCCCGTCGATTCTCGGAAGCACGATCACTACTTCGCATTTACCCAAGGGAATCGATCTCGAACGATATAGTCCTGCGCCGATATCCCCGTTCGGCAGCAGCACTAGCCCACGATCGGGCGTCCCGTTTTTCGAAGGTGGTGGTGGTGGTGGTAGTTTCAATTCGTTGGAGAGGGCGTTGTCGACGCAAAAGTATACGGGTGTCGGTGCGAGGAATGCGGATAAACCGTCTGTGTTTAGATCGATGGTGACGATGTTGAAGCGGGATAGTGTTTTGGAAGAACAAGGATTACAGGTGAGTATAGATACATACAATATGGGGTGGGGTCGTGACCCGCTGATCATTGTTTTTTT
>CEMH01202711.1:0-16061 GCA_001179725.1 Macrocystidia cucumis | reverse complement strand
ATACACGTCTGATCTCGAAAATAATCCAGCTTGGAGCATCTGCTATCGCTTCAGAGGCAAACACGACCTGTAAAAGCCACATCAGCCATGGTCCACTCAAGAAACGAGGGAGTTTTCCACTCACGTCATAGTGTAGTTGAACCTCAAATCTAACCTCCGTAATTTCGGGAAAATCATAGCAAAAATATGATGACAGATGGAGTCAATGAGGCAGTCCAACTACCGTGACTACCAGGGGATGGGTGAACATCATGCTTGAAAGCTTGATCGACGATCGACGATTGACATCTGTGAAGTCTCTGAGGTTGTCACACTGCAGGCAGGGATGCAACAGCTATCACTCTTCCAGTCGCAAATTCGGCGGCTTCCTATGTTCCGGTTCGTCATTTTGCCTAACCCTTTGAAACGGCGATATAAAGCTTTGCAGCTCTGACAGTGGCTCGATTAACCTTTCAACCTCCTAAAACAATGATTGGACTGATACTTCCTTTGTTGTGGTTCTCAGCCAAAACTGTCTATCGCACCAAGCTCCTTGTCACCAACATCTACGCGATATCCATCTTCTCTGTGCTCCTTTTAGTTCATGGTGGAAAGTCTAATGTCCTGGCTATCTTTCTACTTCCTGTGTTGGGTGTGGTGTTGTTATTTTTGGTTATTCCGCTGGAGTGCCTCAGGCAACTATTTGCCCCCAAACGCAAGTTATCGTCCCAACAGGTTCGTTCATTCTCCCGCATTTATTCAAACTTTACCGCACCTCTCTCTCATGCCCTTTTCTCCAGCATAAGTTCTTACAAAGCTTGAAGATAACACCCATCGATGATCGCGCCAAGTTTGTGAGTCAACCTTCAACTATCCGCGGCCGTGGTTGAATAAGTGTCATTCAGTTCCAGGGCGGAGTGGTCGAATTGGATAGGCAAGAGCGTGGATCCGAATGGTCAGAAGAGTTGAAGGGTGTCCTCCTTGATATTCGTAAGTCCAAATCCAGTGACGACGGAGAATTGCTAAGACAGACCATCTTTTCAGTTTCAAAACCTAAGCCCAAAGAGGGTCTCACTGGATCCGACCATTTTGGTGGACCTTATCCTTATCTTCGCTCAGCTTCCTCTCGGTCAACAACAGACTACCCATCTTCAAGCAAAGTCTTTGATGAATTATTGAAACGTCCCGATCACGGGGTAAGATTGTGATCATTTATTTTGTGACTTTGTGTTCTCAGCTTCGCAGTCTCCACGAAGTCATCCAAACGGTTTATCTGGTCTTGTCCACTCATTAGGAGTCATCATATCGGTTCGCAGGCATTGTTTCAGCCTCGATGACGAGGTCCTGACAGTCCGGTTCCTAGATGACGCTTTACCGAGACGATGAAGGCGGCTCGATCACTCGGTTCAACAACGCTACACCGTTTCTAGACCTCTCACCCCTCTATGGCTTCAGTGAGGAGGAAAAAAGGAGTATACGCAGAATGGATGGAACGGGCAGGCTGTACCCTGATTGCTTTTGTGAAAACCGCCACCCACTTCTCACTCCACCGGTCGTCGCCCTCTTGATCCTTTGGAATCGGAATCATAATGTATGTCACGCATTGCTCCGGGACTCTTACCTGAAACGTCTCCACTAGTACATTGCGCGGCGCATCTTTGGGGCGAAAGCATGGGAGGTCCCAGCGGAATATCCCTCACTACCTCCAAGAACGTTGGGCAGCAAGCAACAAGATGACGAAATATACGAAATCGCGAGAACTGTCAATTGTGCTCAATTTCGCAATATGATAGTGGAAGAGTTTGTCAACGGCTTGTTTGGTCTTCCCAACATCGGAAAGCGTTCAGTTTTCAGCCCTTTCGTTGAAGTGAGCCGGTTTCTACTTGAGGGTTTCCTTCGTTTAACTCACGAGAGAAGGTGTCCCCGCCCGTGGAAACATACCGCGCAACCCTTGAGAGTTCGTTTCTATATGAGGTGAGAGCATTGTCGCCCATTCTGTTCAGTCGAGACACAATTGCCGGGTATGACCCTCTTTAAGTTCTCCGCAGTCATGTCCCCATTTGACGAAAAGTGGACCGCGGACGCCTTGAGCGACCTTGCTGAATCTCGCCATGTATGTTATACCAACAAAAATTCCTTGATGCCTAATGAAACTACTACATACTTCATTAGCAAACCGTTGGAGCTAGAGACGAAGGGTACAAAACCAAGCTACCGCTCAACAATAACTTCAAGCACATGCATGCCAATGACCATGATCTTACAGTAGCAGACTCTGAATTGGCAGATGTTCTGTTTGATGCAACAGACTCGCCTGCTGGATTTCCAGGTGCCCGCTCCTACCCTTCATGGATGCATTCGCGGGTGGTGGCAACCATTGAGTGGGCAAGGGCTTCAAATATTTGCACTTTCAATGATTTCCGGGAGTTTCTGGGGCTAACCCGTGAGTTCCAGTGTTTGGCCATTTCAGGATGGTAGTGACACTCCTCAACAGGACTGCAGTCATTTGAAGCTTGGTCATCTCAAATTAGTATCAGCAACGCAGCCCGATCTCTCTACGGAAACATTGAGGAGCTCGAGCTTTATGTATGCCAACCTTGGACATTGCTTTTGAGCAAAACTCACATTGTGAAATATCAGGTTGGGCTTCAGGCAGAGGATTGCCTACCTGGGCAGGGCTTCAGTTTTGGGTACACTCTGGTGCGACAATGGGGTATTTTGCCTGCATTATGTACTCCATACTTATCATGATGGTTCTCAGTCGTTTGCATTGGTGGTGGATCTGGTACACTCGTGTTTCTCCCTTCCCTTCCATCCTCATACAAACCCTTTATCCAAGGTATCTCGAATCCGTAATGACCAGCAACTCTTCTTGGCAATGAGTGGTTAGTGGCCAAGATTTAATAGCCTGTATGCACATTGACCATGGGTTTCTCTCAAAGTATCAAAATTGACAACATGGGGCTGGGAGGAATGTAGCCCTGAGGCATCAAATTGTCGAGGAATGCTGCCCAAGTGTAAGTTGAACTTGAAATGTATCTGATGACAATCTTGCAACACTCTGACATGCTGTCCATCTGTTCAGTGATAATGCGAAATCTTCCAGATCACAGTGATTGGCGCAACACTTACTCATTATTCCCTTTGAGTCTTCCCAGGCTGGGGGGTGCCACTTCTGAGAATGGAAACCACACCATACCAGAACGACCAATATGCCCACGTGTGCATCTAGTTCAAGACACAGAGTTGCAATCATTTAAATCACATCAAAAATCAAATCTACATTGCATTGCAGGTGGTTTGCAGTGAGTGTGGTGTTCACCTTGGTTGCATACTATTTAGACAGCAAAAACTTGTGGGTAGGTACTCTCTGGGTTTTAGTGATCACTCTGTGCATCATCATTCAGATCGTCTTTGGTGAGTGTTTTAGTGTTTCCTGTTTCACCATGCACAAAAAAAACAACACTCTATAGGAAAAATGAGAAAAGCAGAGAAGAAAATATATTGACATATAAGGTAAAGTGGCAAAGCTACTCCTCTAAGTCTTGTTCCTAAGCACAAAGATGCCCAGAAATTGCTTCATGCCTTGATGCCAGATTGGCGTGCTGTTATGGAACATGCAAATGGACTGGGCCACACAGCTCGTGAAATGATCCAGGAACATTCAAAGTAGGTTAAATAGTTTTCTGGCAGTCATGCTGTTGGTTGAAGGAAACATTCATTGCTAGGATTGTGTCATCATCCCCTGAACTTTGGACCATTGACCTCACCCATGATGTTTTTATAAAAACTTGTGGAAAATGGATGATAAAAACAATGGTGTGTCAGCAAACTAGCCCATTTGTTTTGCAAGATGCAGATGTTCTGTTATTACAGTTTGGCCAACAGTCTTGGATTAATGTGATCACAGGGACATACCAGTCACCACCATCTCCTGAAAAACTTGCTGATATGTATTTGTATGCATTGTGCCTTCTATTTTCTCACACACTAGCTTATAAACCCACAGAAGCATGTTTCAAACCAAAGAAACCTGGGAATCTGGGAGTTCCAAAGACAACAATCCAGCTTGTAGTGCAGGAGAAAATTCAAACTTTGAAAAAGAAAAATGGCTGGTGCAACAACCTGAAAGATTTGAAGCAATGCTCATGAGGGTGAATTTTCAGCACCATACCTGCCCTGTTTTTTTTTACACTTAAACTAATGAGTAAACAATGAAACAGATCCTCACTCCATTTTCTTTATGGGAGATACTTGGGTACAATCATTGTCGTGCTGTCTCTAAACCACACCCACCACATTTTGGAGACCGGTTTCAAAATATCATGGTTGGGACAGATTTTGAAACAAAATATCCAACCAAGGAGTTATATGTTCTTCTATGTGCAAATCTTGTAAAAGGTTGGTGGTCTACCCATATATAACATAACTTTACACTTACCAAACCATTCAACACAAGTTTGTTCTACAGTTGTTGAAGAGTTTCTAACAACATCTACCCCAACTGGAAGAGATGAAATCACAAAACTGATATCAGATCTTCGCCCTCAGGGTGACAACACAATGAACAATCAGGACATATATTTCACAAATATGAAGATCTGGGAATGCATTGCCCAGACTATAGGTGAGTTCCTATCTTACATGCTACAGGGTGCTTTTGTTTTTCACCTGAATAAAATTGCATGATAGGGTTCAACTACAAACTATATTATAAGGCTCAAAACAATCTTGTTTTGACAAATGAAGGTAAAGAATACATCACTGTAGCCTATACCAAGTTAATGTTAACTCACATTATTGCAAACAAACTACAAGGATCCACACCACATATCATAGCAATGCATGATATATTGTTGGCCCAATTTAATGCTGGAGCAGTGCAAGACCTTGAAGCTATTTTTGATCAATGTCCAGCACTCCCCTTTTTTGAACAAGCTATTCCTGAGGTTTGACTTTTGTTCATCAAGGGTGAATTAATTTTAACTTCCCCCCTTGCAGTTAATCAAAGCAGTATTTGAACTCCAGGGGCTGAGATTAGTGGGAAAAAGAAGCAGATTGTTCAGTCATCGCATTAATCCTTTAGCAGTAAGCCCTGCAGACTCTGGCATTGCCCATTCAAAGATGATCTAAAATACTTTGCAACTAGGCTGACCCCCTGCTGTTCATTGACAGCAATGGGAAGGTGTCACCATTTATACCATGCTTGGAAATTGTAGTAAGTCTCCAAGAAAGTTTAATATCCCTTTGACTAACAAAGGGCACACTATAGTATACAATGTGAGAGGCTACAGTATACTTGCCAAACACCAGCTGACACCCTTGCAAGGCCAAAGATCAAGCCTGCACCTCTCCATATATGGAAAAAATGGTCATTTCACCATGGTTCTTGGGCTCGTATGCTGTGGATGTCAGTGTTCTTGTTTGTGGGGCAATTTCTGACTTTTATGGGGCTACAAATGCTCTTTGATTGGTACACTGGGGAATGTAAGCATGCCCTTTTTCAGTACTTAAATGCTCTGATTTATTTGCACACTGAAGTGTGGCACACCTGGGATTCATGTTTCTCAACAACAGCCATGGTAGGCTCTGTGCCAAACTGGATTAGATACAAGGCCCCTCCTTGTCCTTCTCCTATCACAGTCTTTCAAACCTGGTCACCAAACACCATTGTTGCTGATTTGTACCAGCAGCCAACACCAATTGAATACACTCTCGAGCACAAGAAACCCCACCAACTTTCTGTCGTTGATATTGATGCAAGGGACTTGCAGCTTGCCATCTTTATTGATGGGATTTTGCATGGGTTGACAACAGATTTTGTCCTTGACAAAGCTGTTGACTGTGGAAGCAATATCCATGAATGTCTCAGATCTAACTTCAGTGGTGGGGTTATTGTTGTTCCCCCTGGCCGACACACTGTCACCATCAATTGGGCTGGAAAAGGTATACTTGTCATGCCTCTAAATCAACTTAGGGCTAGAAGCACTGACCCACCCTACAGAGTATCTCCCTGGAACAGAAAACATAGACTGGGGTGGGGTTTATAGTCGTCGTTTCATGTGGCAGCTAGCACATTGCTCATAAAATGGTCTCTTATACTTTGTTGGGCCTATATGTTCTTTTTGTAGTAACAACACATTTTTTTATTTAAGACCAGAGGGGATACCTCTAGGCTGGCACCCACCTTACCTGGAAGTCAAATGTCATCCTAACTAGAAAAGTTGAGAAGCTTGGCAGGCCAGGAGCATGGGAGGAATGGCTTGAATTTACTAAAGCACTTGTCTAGAGGACAGCTTCAGCACTAGACATATCTGTGCTTGAGTGCAAAACAACCCAAACCAGCCAAAATCAAGGTGTGCCTGACAAACTAGGGGAAGGATTCTTTGGATGTGCAAGATGAACATATTGACCAATGCCTACTGTGCATACAATTCTCAGGAGGCAGTTTAGGGGGCTGACTGTAATTGAAATCCATGGATACTGGCCTTTTAGCACATTGTTTAACTTGATATTTTATCTAGTATCCAAACATCCTATTAATTGTGGTATCTATTGCTCAAATGGAATCAGCACTCCATTTCACAGAGTCTGTGTGTCCACCCATGCTCCATTCAAACTCAGGTTTGTCCTGAGGTTGCAGGATGTAGTGTACCAAGTTATGCTCCTCAAGGTCTTTCCAGGTGGTCACCCATGGAATGTAGTCCTTGCAACCTTCCTTCCTCTGGCGGACACTATCATGCACAAGTATGACCCCATCAGAAACAGGTATGTTACGCCCTCGGCCCAGACTCAATCTAAAGCAGAAATCACAAAAGGAAGGCAGCAAAAAGGCAAGCACAACATATGCAATAAATATTTCCAAAATCCACCAAAGCACACCCCAAGGTATGGCAAGAGCATCATTTTTGGTAGCACAAGCATCTTGAGAGGCCTTGCCAGCACTATTGCTGCCCAGTAATTTGCTGGCAACCTTCTCTGCACCTAAAGCTTTCTGCCGCTGGTATTCTGCTTTTAATTCATCATATCGATATCCCACAGTTCCTGTTAGTTGGATGTTTTCACCCCACATCTCGTCCCAGTCATCCTCCCAGTTGGGAAATATGGAATGCAGAAACTCCTTGTCAAACCGAAGTTTAGTCCGACACAGAATGCATTCTATAATCATCCATTTCAGTGGAATGTTAGCCAAATTTCCTGGGTGGGAGTCTTTGTTTCCCTTAGTGCCTTCAATGAGGGAACCCCCACCGATATCCGAGTGGCAACCTTGTCAAGGAGTAAAAATGAAGAGGTTAAGGACAGGGAATCCACGAAACATGCACAAGAATACTGACCTGCAAACCAGACTTCCTTCACATCAGTCTGCCTTGCAGGATACCAGCGGGTGTCCCGTTCATCACCATGTGAGTATCTGCGGTCATCGAATTCGTCCACAATCGCAGTGGCGTCACCCCATAGGTCTGGGCTGAAGTGGGAACGCCGCTCATCAAGAGCCAGCGCATGACGATAGAACCGCACACCCTCGCTGTAGGTGGAGCGCGACAAGCGCTGCGAAAAGAGGCCCAGAGATGAGACCATATCCCTGTTTCGCAGGAAACATCTTCAAAATCCTAACAAAGACCTTGGCGGAATAGACTGTACCAAACACCTAAGAAGTAAACCTCGACTTTTTTCCTGACATCCGATGAGGAAAATAGATTATGGCAATGCAAGTCAAGACGAACGAGAATGTTTGCTTGAACTCCTTCGCCTGCTTCACTCCGTCTGGAGTAAAGTCGGCATAAATCGAGAACGCGAAGTTGACTTGCTGGTCGTTGTCCCTTGCCAGAAGACCAACCTGTATTCGAGGAAAATGTGTCATCGATTGAACATAAAACTGCGGTAACTGAGCTCAGACCTTGTGTAACACTCCACACAGCTCCTTGGCTACACTGGCCCCGCGAGAGAATCCAAATATGCATATCTTATCCCCTTCCCTGAGGAACGAGCGAATTGAC
The DNA here is from genome assembly GCA_001179725.1 of Macrocystidia cucumis. NCBI lineage: Eukaryota > Fungi > Basidiomycota > Agaricomycetes > Agaricales > Macrocystidiaceae > Macrocystidia > Macrocystidia cucumis. The sequence goes on along the minus strand of CEMH01202711.1, from coordinate 8,085 downwards.
CAAAGCAAGAACATCATTATGAACAGGCACAAACTTGTAATTCGCCATGAGAAACTTATATCTGCTTTATCTCAGAAGAGATGACTCAGAGACTGGCGATAGCGAACTTGACGTACCCGGCCATGACGTGCGAACGAAATGAATGCCCTGTTGACTGTTCAATAGCGGTGAGCAAGTTCCTTATCGCTATCTTGACCAAGTGGGTTTCAGACGATGCCGCCCCTATTCCCGGCTGGACACATTTGAGCCCAGCTAGATGTACTGATGATTGACGCACCTGGTAGTACACCCTTTGTGCCTCGCCTCTCTTTTCGAGGGAGTTGAAGAGGCGAATTACATTTGAGTTCTAATCCCAGTCAGACGCACTAATCGGGCAGCGAGGGTTTGAAGGAAATTTGTACCTTCTACGGCGTGTTTGTCAACAAGGAGGCAGGTCAGTTATGAGCGGAAGCTTACATTTCCGAATTTTTTGCCAGTACCGTCAAAACACAACACCAAGGTTCGAGATTGTGGTTCCTCTTGGGTTTGTCGCCGTTCTTGATGTTGGGCGGTCCCCATCCCCGGAGTGCTGAAACGGATCAATCAACATCAAGTTCTGTTCCACTGTTGTCAAAAATCCTACTTGAGTTTGCGGTCGTCACCCCTCTCATCGGCGTTACGCTCGATGTCTTCAACCTTTCCGTCGTCGTGACCGCCCTCGTTCTTGACAGTAGAGGGTTTGTCACCATCATTGGGTCTAGAGGCAAACTCGCGGCCTTGCGACGTTCCTGAAGCTGTGCTGGTCGTTGTGGAGTCAATGGTTTCGCTTGTTGGCATGATACCAGTCGAGGTGATGTATTGAGGATGGAGCGAAACGAGGAGATTTATGAGGTTCGAGCTTAAGGAGCGCACCAGAGTTCCCTATCTTCGCCTCGTTGCTGCAGCCAAACCAACAATTATCTCGAGGCTACAGGGGCGATGTCAGCTCTATTTCGGCTCGACGGCACAACGCACGGGTGATATTACCTAGTAGACAGGTGAACGACAAACAATTTCATTCGCCGTGATGATCACACCGCAGTTGTATTGCCCCGTTCTCAAATCTACACTGGCAACTTTTGAGCCCCAAAACGTGTTCCAGTGGTACGGCGCAAGTACCCAGCTTGTGATTCCGTATGTTTACAACCCAGTAAGGGCTCAGAGTACATATGCGACCCCTTGGCAGGATATCAGCGTTCGACGTGCAACACCAAATGGAGATTTCATTACCGTTCTCAATAGTCCCGTCGTGGATTATCGAATCAGTTCGATTAACTGGTAAACATCCCAGAGACAAACCGTCTTAGCTCGTCATATCATACTTATCACAGGGACAAAGCGATCGAGCTTGGAAAAGAGGGTTGCGATCATAAATTAGAAACGTTGACTTGCGGGGTGCGCGAATTGAACTCACGCGCACATTGCTCAGCTAATTGTCTTCTGAACGCAATACTCGTCACCATACGCTACAAGAGCAACAGTCCTTATCGTCCACTTTGGTGATCGAGGGAAAGAGCGAGAGCATCAAGTCCGCCGTGCCTTGATGACTATGTTCCCTGGTACATGGATACGGAATATTCACCATCCTGATCTCGACAATACCCCAGCTTGGAGCATCCGCCATCGCCTCAGAGCGTGACATGGCCTGTCAAAGCCACATAAGCGATGAATCACGAATGAAACGAGGACGTTGGTCACTCACGTTGTAATTGAACCTCAAATCCAACCTCCGTAATTTCGGGAACGTCGAGGCCAAAAACATGATTACAGATGGGGTCAAGGTTTGAATCCGTGTTGTCAAGTCTTGAAGCGTCTCATTCGTCAGTTCCGTTGATGTGGACGAATGCGAACACAAAGTGTATAATAACGGCAGCAAATCTTCAAATTCTGGCGGTTTTCCAATGAATCTGAGCGAACGAAGGCCGGGTATGAACTTTTTGAGAGATAGATTGGCAGTAGAATTGAGAGAGGCGGGGAAGTTCGGATTCATTGTGAGCGAGCTGAGGTTAGGAAGTTTATTGGGAAGGGCGTTAGTCATCCAAAGGATGAATGGTACCGCTGGTCTTGAATAATTTTTGAAATTCATCGCAAGATGGGTGATAGACGGGTGCTTCTCGACAAACGGGCGAACACTCGATAAAGTCGCAGAGAAACCGTCCTCGAGCGATAATGAAGTAAGATGGGGGAAGTATAGAACATCAGACGGCCAGAGTGACCCGAGGTCGAGAGGTCGTAAGTTGATGAGCAAAGATTGAAGGGTGGGAGTAAATGAAGTAAGGAAAGGAATGAACGCGTCGTTGACAAGAGCGGGCGCGCCGATCCCGGATGGTCGGTTTCCGTGGGTAAGCTTGATTTCCAACACCTTGAGGTCGGTAAATGGTTTATCTTGGATGAGGGGGAGCAAAGTGGAGGACATCGTATTCCATGTGAGATCCAAGGATAACGATTGCAGATTTGGTCCAAGGCTTGACCAGATACAACTGAGAAAGTCGCCAAATTCTGGAGGCAATTCGGTGTCGTGCAAAGAGAACGCAAAGTTTGTGGTCTCGTGGCAGGAGGAGAGGAGCCTGGTAATACGATGCGCTGCACGGTGTTGTGCTTCAAGGGTGCGCGGCTGAGACGCCCCGGCCACGAGGAATGATAAATCAAAGTGTACCTTGCGCACACGTAGACGCAAAGATTCATGTCTACATAAATGAGTGACTGATTGGAGAACAAATTGAAAGATGAGGTACACACTCTAGTTGGTCCATCATCTTTACAAGCTCAGGTCCGTCGGCAGTGATCGTCACTTGTTCGTAAATCTTATTCATCGCGAGGTTGAAAAAAAGACGATTCAATCCGTACAGTCTACGGAGTGTAGTATCAGGAAGATAAGAAGCAACTTCCATCCATAATTCCGGGGGAAGATCTTGCGTCATCGTGATTGTCGGCGTACACATGTCAAAGTGGTAAACGAAGCGCAAGGAGGATAGGAGGAGGAACAAAGTCCTTGGTTGGTGACTCGGATGCGGGCTAGAATTGAGCAAAGACGTCAGGCCCTTCTGATGATAATCAAGTCAATTTCAACCCCGATGAACGCACATTGAAGCTTCCAGTAAACCAGAAAATATGCCTTCCCAACAAGCACTAGTCCCGAGAAGTCTTCACGGAACGAACTACCATAGACTCGGAGGATCCAATAGGTTTGGGACTTGAAGGGGATAAGTAGTGCCGCTGGGGCGCCTTGAGGCCGCTGACCCTGCGTCGGCAAGCGCCGAGAACGCGACGACCTGGCAACGTTGCCAGCGACCTTCATTCTAACAACTCCGAGAATCGGTTGCAAACGAACGCGGTTGGTATCAGCGAGGTTTATATGCATGACCGATAGATCCTAACCGGGACGAATGAAGGCAGGCTGGGGTTTCTGCAAGCCATGAACGATGTTGTTGGTGGGGAATGCTGGCCATGGCCCCATGCATCATTCTGAGAACGATCTGAACAGATTCGCGGCCCGGAATCCATGCTCAGGTGTCCCCGAGATTGCTTCGCACGCCCGCTTTTCGACGAAAGCATCTCACCCTCTCAATTTGCCTTCGGCAGGTTCACATGTGCCCTCCGACCCGGTTATAGTTCAGGCCGAAACGCCAGCTGTTCCTTAGGCTTATCATCCCCGTCTTTGGAACTATGTCCACCCATGCCCAGATTCTCGACGTTGCTAAAGCGCGTTCCAACTTTCCCTCATTGAAAAATGGCTACATCTTCGCCGATAACGCAGGAGGATCTCAAGCCACTCAAGGAGTTATTGATAGGATAACCGACTACTTCGTCAACACGAACGTTCAGCTTGGTGCAGATTATAGCGTTTCTGTCGAAAGTACTAAACGAGTGCTCTCCGATGGACCGATCGAAGCCGCCAAACTGTTTCAGGCTGCGTCTCCAGAAGAGATCGTGTTTGGATCAAGCTCAACCTTAAATCTGGAGAACTTGGCAAGGGGTTTGGAAGCTAGCGTCAAAGGAGGGGATGAATTCATAATCACAGGAGAACATGAAGGTAAAGCACCTTGTTCTCCTGCTCGAAGGTTGAACCAACCATAATCTCTTGTTGGCTAGCGAACGTCGGCGTTTGGAAGAAACTTGCCGCCAGAAAAGGATGTGTCATTAAGCACTGGCGTCCTTCCCCGATTCCAGGAAACAACCCATATGCTATTTGACTCGATATCGAGAGCCTCGTCCCATTGATCTCGTCCAAAACACGGATCGTCGCTTTCACAGCCTGCTCCAACATTCTTGGGTCAATCGTACCAGTGAAACAAGTTGCAGCCGCTGTCAGAGCAGCCGCAAAGGAAAAAGGCGCCTCAAAAGTTGAAATCTCAGTGGATTGCGTCGCATACGCTCCTCATCGTCTCATGGATGTCCAAGGCTGGGATATCGACTTTGCCGTCTTCTCCTTTTACAAGGTACAGCCACCCTCATTCTGTCGATCCGTGTGGTAAATGTTTTCAAATCTGAAAAAAATGAGAATAGGTCTACGGCCCACATACCTCTGGTATGTATGTGCGAACTGCTGCGCTCCAGGGAAGCGTCAAGTCAATCGCGCACCATTTCCTCCCTGTCGATAAGCAGCCGTATAAACTCCAGCCTGGCGGTCCGGGATACGAGCTCGTCTATGGAACGACCGGTGTTACAGCCTATCTAGAATCCTTGACTCCCGATCGAACGCTGACCGCCGCATTTGACGCGATAGCTCTCCACGAACAAACTTTGGTTGTCCCCCTCTTAACATTTCTCGTCGATCCTGTCCAGCACGCACGGGGAGTGAGAGTGGTCGGAGAGGAGACTTCAGGCTTGAATCGTGTGCCTACAATCTGCTTCGTGGTTGTCGGGGAGAGGGCGATCAAGAGCAAGGATATCGTCCGCGTTTTCGATGAGAAACGAGGGGTGAGTTTAATTGGGAAATGACCAAATTGATTCTTGACAAAGAGTTTTTGTTTTTGTTTTGCCCAGGTCGGCATCCGTTGGGGACACTTTTATGCGTATACCTTGGTTGAAGAGCTTGGGATCGATGTCGACGATGGAGTTGTTCGAATTTCTTTGGTTCATTATAACACCGTGGAGGAGGTAGAAGCCATCATCACCATTCTGAAAGGGATTCTAGGGGCTTAAGAAGCTTAACGTACAAGAGTTGGATCGTTCAACCTAACAGTAACACAAACACACAATTTCCTAGGCTGATGATGATGTGCAAGCTCCTTACCCACGAACGCGATGATGGTGATTGCTATTGGCGATGTCCGTGTAACTTGAGGATCGGAGTGTGCTGTCAAGCCCCAAACCTGTGACTTCGAAGCTGAGAAAGAACGGTGTTTGAACCCGTTGAACCGCCGTCATTTGAGCAACGTCAGAGATGAAGATGAAATTGCAAACATGCCAGAACTCGACAACGCGACTCATTTATGTGCGCGAAGCGTTTATATAGGGTCAGAAACGATCGTCGTATCCGCGTGGTTTACGCGATGTCTTACAAGTTGCTTTACCACCAATTTGAGAACGTCACCTTTCTTGCAAAGTCGAACGGCAGCCTCGATCACCCGCATCAACTGCAACATTCATATCCAAGCATATCGAATGAATACGTATATAGCCGTTCCAATACACCTTTCAACATTCACAAGAATGACGCACAATCATCTTCCTGATGGACGGAAATAAATAACCCATCAGCTCCATCCATCCCCCCTGAGCATGGGCCATCCCACAATACGAAATCCTCGCCAACCTAATTTCTTCCAACTTCCATTCTCGGCTTTCAGAAATATTTTCCTTGACGGCGCTCAAATACTGATCGCGGAATAAAACCTGTCCGGCATTGTCATCAAGCTTCAGCACCATGCGCACATATCCAAAAAGAAGAACCAAAAAGAAAGAAACCAAAAAGAACCGGCCGGCAACCACAACAACCGACTCACCATTTCAGACTTAAACGCACCCTCGATCCCCTCAGGTCGGAAAACTCGAACTCCCGCAAACGTCAGATCAAGCTTCCGGAGATTCGGCAACGCTTCCACGACAAGTCTCATCGTCGACACATTAAGGACGTGCAGTTGAACTGTCAGTTCTTGAAGAAAAGTGTTCGGCTGTGAAGCTTTCCCGGGTGAACACAGGCTTTGGATGACACTCGCGAAATTTTGGGTTGATAGATAAGACCCCGAGAGGCAGAGCGATTGGAGTTTGGGAGTGAACGCGCGGAGGGCTGTGATGAGGCCGGGGACATCATTGGCATCTGTCTCGAGTGACAGAGCGGTGAGGTTAGGAAGTAATTGAGGAAGGCTGGTCGTTATCCAATTAGAAAAGTTTGCGTGCAAGTCTCGGATGTGATTTCGTCGCAGCGATAGATGTTGGATCGTGGGATGCGACCGCAGAAAGTCGGAGAACTGATGATTGTCTTGTGGAGGAATGTCTGCCAAAGTGAGGGTGTTTAAATGCGGAAAACGAAGGTGTTTGGACCACAAAGGTGTCAGATTCATGGAGGGCGATGAAACTGACAAATGCTGGATTCTGGAAGATACAGAAACAATAAACGGGCGGAGAGCAGCTTTAATTAGCGCAGACTCTCTCACACGGAATGTCTTGAACGGTACAATGCTGGGAGCCATTATGATGATAAGTTCATCGAGGGTCGAGAATGGAGCGGACTTTGCCAAACCAGGCAGAAGGGTGTATGCCTTTTCCAACGTCAAGTCGAGGGTAAGGGATCGTAAGTTGGGACCGATGGACGTCCATAACTTCTCCAGAAATTGGTGGAAATCGAGAGGGAGTAGCGAATCGTGGAGCACCAAGGACAGGTGGGTTACACCTTCGCAGGAGGCGAGTGCATTGTAGAGCCGTTTGGCTTTAGGCCAACGAGTTGTCGACGGGGCAAGTTGGTGATGAAGGACAGCCATTGGGGGAAGGAAAAACCCCGGATCCAAATACAGTTTATGAACGCGCCGAGAGCACCGAGACACCCTGACATGACTGTCAAGCTTTGTATACGGGTGAAAGGGGCGGCGTCATGAACACACCTCAACTGATCCACCATTTTGGCAAGCTTGGGACCATCTGAGAAAACCCGAACTTCCTCATATAATTGGTCAAAAGCGAGGGCGAAGAAAACGGGATTGACCTCGTAGAGCTTCCGGATAGTGGTGTCGGGGAGGAAAGAAAGGATTTTGAGCCAGAGTTCGACGGGGAGATGGTTAGCGTTGGCCATCATCGTGGTTGATGTATGGAAGGGTGTTATAAGCGGGTTGGATGGAGCTTTAAGTGGAGAGAGGTGCGTTATGTACGTCTAGTAAAGGCACTTTTCTACAGGGGTGGCGTAGTCGTCGATAAAGAGTTGAGTTAATTCCGAGGTTGATGGGGTGTTCTGAACGTCTGGCGGTCAATATATGGACATCAGATGTCTAAGATCATTGTCCGAGCTTCCACACCTTCGAGAAGAGAAAATTGTGTTCCCGGGGCCTCGTTTTGGGCCGGTTCGCCCAAGGAGTGAGGCTGGTAATGAGAAGAAAGAATGCTGGGAAGTGCGGATGGTGGTGGCCAACTTACGTGAAACATGATATATTATGGAACTTCATGACCGTCGTGACCGCTGCGTCTTGTGAATGGATACAAAGAAGGTTTGAAACCAATTTTCGCCGTTCGTTTCCCTGGATTGTGGTTTCGAGCCACTCCAAACCCGTGGCTTCTCGACGGCAAGACTCATGGATGGCAGGACTCGAACCTCGTCGTCGCTTGAAAAGGGCCGTGAGTAGATAGGAAAGCTCCCCATCAACGCTTGGGGGCCCTGAGTTCATTGTCAGGTGAAGTTCGCCATCGGAGAAAACAACCAGGCGTCGGTCACACCGCCTCCTGTTGAGCCGAAGCTGATTGAAGTCTCGTCTAAACACCACAATACCTCGCTCTCGAAGATAGGTGGAGGAGAATGAAGCCTACTGGGACCCGCCTAGAACTCGACGAGGGTGTTCAGCGCATCCTTGTCGTGATAAAGTTAACGAAAGGGGGTTGCATTGAAAGAGTAGCTTTCAGGTTGAGAAGAGAAGTCAA
>CEMH01202703.1:4259-15652 GCA_001179725.1 Macrocystidia cucumis | reverse complement strand
AAGAACAAGGCGGAGAGGATGACGCTTAGGATGGAGAAGCCAGAAATGGACAGCGTCACGGCGTCTCCGGTACCCCCGGTGTTTTGGCTGTTGGGAGAGCTCGCGGTCCTGCTGGCCGTGCCCGGTGTTGAGTTCGCAGAGTTGGCTGTTAAGGAGCCCGTTGCAGACGTCGAAGCGGATGTGGTTGTCAAAGGGAATTTGCTATCAGCATCAGCGTAGATCTCGGCACTCTTGAAGGCCTGGCAATTGGACGAAGGGGGGACCCTGGGCTCGTATGGGGGCGAGGGCTCGATGCCTTCTCCGGGTTGATGCCAAGTCTTTGTGACGCCGTTCTCGACATAAACGCCTGGGTAGTCTTGAGGTTCTCCTTCGCAGGATTCAAAGACACCAATTTGAGCATTGTTAGGAGCGTTGTATTTGCAGCCGACTCTGTCATAGATGTGTTCACAGAAGTGGTTGTCGTTGGGGCGCTCTGGGTCACACGCCTTGAAGCAGAAGATGTCGCTTCCGATGAAGCTAAATTGATCGTTATTAGAAAGCACTAGAAATCTTAGGTCATAAAGGGCGTACTTATGCCATTCGATAACTTGCTTATATTCCTCCTTGTTAGCGCTCCACGCGTTGGAGTAGAGGAGACTACCGAGGGGGTTTCCACGCTATATACGGGGTCTTAGCCATGATCGACGGAAGCAATGAGCATACATACAAGATCAGCACCGTGAGGGTCCATCTCGCCTCCATAGTCTCCATGCTGGATGTTGATCTGGGACTGGTCAAGGAAACCAACCACCTGGACATATTCCGAAGTGCGCATAAATTGAACACCTTTCAGGGTGTTCCTGGGGATGAGACGAGTTCCGTGTCCAGGCTTAGAGCACCAAGCGACCATCTCTCCCTCAGTGTTACCGACGATTGAATTAGGTTCGGGAGGACCCCACAAGCAAAAGTCTAAAATGGTGTGAGCTCTTTCGATGTTTTTTCTTCTCTGTTCAGTCAGAAAACACCCACCTGGGAGGGAATTCACAAAGGCAGTTTGGCAAAGAGAATTTTGGCCTTCTGTCGTCGAATTACAGATATTATACCCAAATTGAGTGCCACGGATTAGATCTTCGGTGTCGACTTTATAAGGCTTTGTCGTGACGCATCAGCCTACCGGAAAAGGAGGGATGATGGTTGAAACGTACGATTCCGGTAGGGTAAGCATAGTGCTTCTGGGTAAGGGGGGTAGCAGGGTAAGTCGCCTTTTGAGCAGAAACGGTCGAAATGAAAACAGCGAATGTGGTCAAGCCTGAGAGAGCGACGGGAAACATGGCTGGTCAAGGAAAGTCAGCAGAAGGGGGAATGTTCGCGTTGAACCAGTTTCGTCCATTATAAGGCCTGTCTGTCTTATATTGGGACCCTGCGGCTCAAGACATTTGGACCAGGCGTGGCTTGAAGATTGGCGCCAAGCTGTTTCGCCAAGGCCTTCTCATTTTGGCCTAATACCACAGGGGTTTTCCCCAATTGGATTTGTGAACGGCTCTTCAGATACAGAACTTGTGCCATCTCATTCACGTTCTCGGAACAACGCAATGTCATACGGTGAGCAAAAATCCTCGCAGTGCACCTGAACAAAAAAAAGAAATGGAGACGGTCATATCCCTGTAAAGGGACGTCACGATTACCTGAATATCAATTTGCCAAGTTAGCAACCAGATGGTGAAGATTTGCTTTCCTGAGTCCTGACCTTTTCGTTGCGAAAACGTTGTTGTAGAATGGGTTTCGCTCGACTCTCGAGACCTTCATCTCTCTCAGTCCTCTCCCTCGCCCGAGTTGCCGGGAAATTGAATTTGCGACGTTGTAATGGGTTCAGAATGCAATTTCTGAGATCATATGAAGTGTGTTGCAGCTGAATCAGCCGAAAACTCGGCGAGCCTTCAAATTGTCATCAAACCGAACCGGAGCCTCTCTCCACGAGCACTTTTCGGCTGCCAATTCAAATCAAACAATCACACAAGATCTCGAAGGCCTGAAGCTATTTTCGTGGATATGACTTAGAAACACCTTGCTTCATGAGATTGGCTTGAGTAGATTTAACTGGAACTGAGAGTTGCACTCAAATTGCCCTCACGAAAATCTCGGCGTCAGCTTGAAAATCCCGACTGTGACACCAGAGGGCACGTGCTTGTGACGGATCGTCCCTGCCCAGACGTCGCGTCACTGTTCATTTTCTCTTTGTTTTCATCGTCAATCACGACAAGAAACAATTGAGGGCATCATCGTTGGAAAATCTACAGATAGCTTAAGAGCATACCGGAACAGGAGGATTTATGTCTGATGAAGGTTGAACAGCATCACAGGGTACGCACATTCAAATGATTACCACTGTTGGAAATAGGGAAGCCTATCGCAGGGGGTGAAGGTAACGCCCCGACGAGGCAGTGTGCCGTTTGGATATAGAAGCTAGAGGGAATCAAAAGACGGGGTGGTAACCTTGGAGTTGGAACGCTGGAAAGCAGGATCATTTGCCATTCCGCTGATCGCGGTGAGCCTTGTCGTGATGACCAGATGTAGAGCATGTGCAGCCTCTGCTTCAAATAAAAGGCAACCCGCTGTTCCTCGAGAGAGGAGACGTTGAGTCAACATGGAGCGAGTGGTCGCACACGAACTTCACCATATGGCGCGCCGAAGAAAAGCATAGGGGGCTCGGATCCAGGATGTTTGCACATTGCACATGGCCAGTTGTCCATGGGGACAGTCTGAGTGCATGCGGCGCGGAGGAGTGGCGGAGGTTGTTTATCATGTGACTCCGGCGATTTAAAACAAATAAGACCACACAAGCGGAAAGCCGAAATACTTACGACTCTGCCATCGACACTCACGATGGCAAAGGATCCTTCCTTGCTCACCTCCTCGTCGCCTAGCGCGATAGTGAACTCAAGTGTTCAAATAGGTCATGTGTGAGTATTCTATCCGTTGGCTCCATTCGATGCGCTCAGTTAACGCGAATTTTGAAGCCAACTTCGCGACCTCATCATTTGTCCTCGAGAGCGGGGGGTTGTGAATTACATTCAACCCCAAGCAATAGTTGAGCTTGACCTCAGATCACCTAATTCTGTGGGTTTACGCTGTAAATGTTTACTGGACTTATGATGGCTGACATTACTTGACAGACACCTCGGACCCTCGTCGAACTTCAATTCACTCCGAATACCCTCACTTCCCTACCAATTCTTGGTACAGACGATGTCTTGGTTGCAGCGGGAGGTCAAGAAGCTGAAGTACATCTTTCTCTGCATTCTCCCGGACCTTCTCGCCACCGCCGGACGACTGTTCGTTGGAATTGCGAAACTCAAATGCAGGGGTCGATCAACAATTCCGTCTTGCTAACTTCTCTCAACCTTACACGATCAAATCAATCTGCCATAGAACCCCGTGTTGGAATCAGCAACAACGACTGCACCGTCAAATTCTATGATGTTCCTCTCAGCCCGTCCAATTCCAAACGTGTACTAAAGGAGTCAGGTAGCCTTCGGCTGGATGTTCCTGTCAACCACTGTGGGTACCTTTTTCTTTCACAATCCGGCTCACTCGTTGCCCGAGAGTCTAATATGGAACATCTTCGCAGCATCAATATCTCCTGATGGCCAAACGCTTCTTTCAGTTGGAGATTCGTCCAAGGTCTATCTTCATCGAATAACGGGGGGTGCACGGATTGACTTCTCGCACACCGCAACACTCGTATTACCACCCCCCGACTTTTCCCCGCTTAGTTATCCATCATCTTCGCTTGCTGCGTCATTCTCGACTGCTTTCTCCTCGGATGGAACAAAATTTGTCGTCGGCTCTCAGGAAGGCGTGGTTGCTGTATGGGACGTCAGAAGTACGAAGCCACTGAAAGTGTTCCAGACAGACAAAAGTCGGTTACCCGGAGGAAACGGCGGTGCCACTGGGTGGTTAAGTGATGATCCGTGGGAATGGACGCGGGGCAATTCCAAGGCTCCGGGCTGGAGTGTGAGAAGCGTCAAGTTTGGCTGTGGAGGCGATGGACGGTCCGGAAAGGAAATCATGGCGTTCACGGAAGTAAGCATTGTCTTTCTTACCAATGTGCATTACTAAGGGTAACCTCCCTTCAGCACACATCACTATTGCACATCATCGATGCTCGGACATTTGAAACAGAAGAGATCATCCGAGTTCCCACTTTAGAAGCGCCAATCTCCACAACTCCTCCCTTCCCCCCACCGGTTACCTTACGCCCGCATCTACACCCCCAAAGATTGTCATCCATTCGGTCTTCCCCACCGATGCCATCGCCTCTCAATCCAAATCCTTCTTCTCCAACGAGGCCTGTTTCAAATCGAAGAAATTCGACACAATCTCAACGGAGGCATCCTATTCTCGTTCAGGCACTTGAGGACACTTTCCGAATCTCCGCTTCGCCACCAAATGAGCCGTCATGGCAGAGATATGATCCACGTGCTAACATTGCCCGCCGGGAGGAAATCCTTGTTATTCCGCCCATGGGAGATCAGGAGGTGGAAACGGGAGTGCAAGCCCTTCTCAGCGGTTCTAGTAGTAGCGGGAGAAGGAGAGCAGACGACGATTATGATGATGAAGGAGAGACAGATCTGATGATGGTGGAAGACCTCAACACCGGATCTGCACATGGGGATTACGAATACAACCCCAACACAATTGCGCGGAGACGATGGTATATTGAGCGAGCACCAGGAGGGCGGCTGACGGCTCAGCAGCAGCAGGAAGAAGACATGGAGATGGACATTGATGAGCTGGAGGAGTCGGAATGTGCGGAGTCTGGAGCATCACGGTCAAGTTCCCCAGCCCCTTCCATGCAGCGTCCCGCTAGAACACATCAACAAAACCAACAGCCAAGACCACTGGAAGTCTTTGATGACGACTTGGATCTGGCAGGAATGTGCTTTGACCCAAGTGGAGCGTGTATCTATGTGGGAAGTACAGGAAGTGTTGCGGAATGGACTGTGCGTGGATCCGAAAAGCGGTGGTGGGTTGAAGCGGGATGGGCATAACGAGCATGAGCCCCGTATGTTCCTGCTGTGGTTTCTCCCTTCCCCTTTCCTCGTCCATCATTTCTTGCTCTCGCTTTCTCTCGCAGACTGTCCGTTCGTCGAGTTGCTTTCATGTGTTCTCTCTCATCACACCCCGTTCCATGTCCTCACTTCCTGCTCATAGTATAACCCCCCCTCCCCTCCACCCTCGTTTCTCCTTTGTTGGTCATGACCTACGACTTTGCATGCGCTCCGTCCATTTGTACACTCATTCACTACCCGCTCATCTGTCCGCTCTGGTGGACTATTCTGGCCTTTTTCTTTCTATGCCCTCACTCTGTACGACTAGTTGGTATTTATGATGTAAACGCATGTACTTTTTGCATTCATCTCTCCCCCATCAAACACACTGTCTGGAATTGTCGTTTGTGAACTTAAGGTGCAAGTGACTACTGCATGGGATACTTAGGTACAAGGTCGTGGCAATGCAATAACGCCATGATTCAGGCTTGGAGCACGCCATGTGTCACTGTGCTGACGACGTTAGTAAGGACAACTTTGAACCCGGAGCTCAACGTTCGCCACATCTTGCTAACTCACCACAGCCACTCAAAGCAGCATTGACTTGACAACCCCATGTCGCTAACCTCGCGCATGGTGGTAAACCATGCCAGGGTGCCTGCGACTCGCACGCTGTCGAGTTTAATCGGAGGTTTACGACCTGCGAACCGTCGCGCATGCACATCACTGCGAAACCGTTCTGATGATCTTTCTCAACGAGCCGGACCGTTCTCATTTCCTTTCGCGACCAACTCACCACGACCCTCTAATCATTCAATAATATGGAAAAGAGGACTTCAACAACTCCCTAGCAAACCTTCCGGCACGCCATTTTCAACGCCTCTTAATGAAAGCCCTACATTGCTCAAGGATCGGAAGGACACGACCGTGCCTCCAACATTGCCGAAGGAGGTGGTAGTTGGAGAAAAAGACCCGACAGCTGCGGAACAACGAAAAACGGACTGGAGCATAATCAAGAAATTAATGGAGAACGTATGGCCAAAGGGCGACTGGAAAACACGCGGAACGGTGCTTCTGGGATTTGCTCTGTTGATATCGGGGAAGGTAAAGTTGAAGTTCAATCCTCCCGACGCGATACCCCCTCCCTAGTCTATCCACTGCTGACTTCACATGGTAAGGTTCTCAACGTTCAAGTTCCGTTGTTGTTCAAGAATATCATCGACTCGCTTAATGTGGATGTCACTGCTGGATCGACGGTTTGGATTATTGCTGGAACCGCAATCCTTGGATGTATGCGCGTTTCTTCCCCCGCCCCCTTCCCCACCTTTTTCTTCACCCTACCCTTCTGGCGTATCAGAAATCCATTTTATCGTGAAAGTGATGGTGTCCTGATCGTCGTAAAACCCCATTAGACGGTGCTGCCCGAGTTGGAGCGACGGTTTTTGGCGAGCTGCTGAACGCGGTGTTTGCGAACATCGGCCAGCGGGCGATTCGTAAAGTTGCCAGAGAGACGTTTGAACATCTCCTGAACCTGGATTTGAGATTTCATTTGTCAAGACAAACGGGTGGGCTGACGAGGGCTATTGATCGGGGTACCAAGTGAGTTTTTGGATAGGAACGGTATTGCCGCTTTTCTTTGGGATAAATGCTCATTTCTATGAAAAGGGGAATTACATTCCTCCTTCAGGCCATAATATTTAGGATTGTGCCGACTGCGCTCGAGATCACTATGGTTTGTGGGATTCTGGTGAGTGCCACACGCTTCGCAACAACAACTCAAGATGACTGATCTGTTGAAGACTTATAAATTCGGGTGGGACTTTGCTGCTATTACTTTACTCGCCATGGCCGCATATACCGCATTCACAGTTCGGACGACGTCTTGGCGGTTTGTTCACCGGTTCTGACGTCCTGGGTTTGCGCACTGACGTTCGCAACATAACAGCACGAAATTCCGCCGGGATGCGAATAAAGCAGATAACAAGGCGGCGACAGTCGCAGTTGATTCATTGATCAACTTCGAAGCTGTGAAGGTAAAACATGCTGATCACCCGCTGCGGACGATATCTAATCGGTTTGATAGCACTTCAACAACGAAAAGTACGAAGTCGCTCAGTACGACAAGCATCTTGCTCAGTACGAAAAATCATCTGTCAAAATCACCACTTCTCTTGCATATCTCAACTCTGGACAAAATATCATATTCTCGAGTGCCCTTACATCTGCCATGTTCTTGGCTGCTCAAGGCGTCGTAAATGGTTTCGTCACGTCTCCTGCCCCAGTTCCCATCGTCATGAGACTTACGGATGTGTTCATTATCAGGGACGATGACCGTTGGCGACTTGGTCATGGTCAATCAACTAATTTTCCAGCTATCGTTGCCGTTGAACTTCTTGGGGACGATCTATCGAGAAATGAGGCAAAATCTACTTGACATGGAAGTCCTTTTCAAGCTGGTCCAGGAAAACCCTCCCCCCAAAGTGTGTCCTATCAAAGTCGTCGTCTTCTTGGCTAATGGACGATCGAAACCTGCAGGATGTCCTTGATGCTAAGCCACTCATGCTCAAGGGTGGATCCATCCGTTTTGAAAACGTCGCGTTTGGCTATCATCCAGATCGTCCAATTTTCCGCAATCTTTCGTTCTCAGTGCCTGCTGGAAAAAAGGTAGCCATCGTTGGCCCGTCCGGTTGTGGAAAATCGACTGTCTTCCGCCTTCTTTACCGCTTTTATGACCCCTTATCTGGGCGAATCTTCATTGACGACCAGGAGATACATGATGTTCAGCTGGACAGCCTGAGAAGACAGATTGGCGTTGTCCCACAAGACACGCCGTTATTCCACGCAGATGTGATGCACAATGTTCGCTACGGACGTATGGACGCTACCGATGAAGAAGTCAAAGAAGCAGCACGTAAGGCCAGCGTTCACGACACAGTCATGAGGCTACCTGGCGGATACACTACGCAGGTCGGTGAGAGGGGTTTGATGATTAGCGGGGGCGAGAAGCAACGATTGGCGGTGGCTCGGGTTTTGCTCAAGGATCCGCCCATATTGTTCTTTGACGAAGCTGTACGTGTGTGGTTCTTCTCTTTTTTAGTTGCTCTCCCTTCAAGCGTCGGAACCCCCTTCTGATGAACCAAACTTCTGTTCGAAAAACAGACGTCGGCGCTTGATGCACATACGGAGTTTGAGTTGATGCGCAACATCAACAGCACATTGCTGGATAAAGCGCGCACGAGTATCTTTATTGCACATCGCCTTAGGACGGTTGTTGAAGCCGGTTCGTTGGTTTCATCTTTCCCTACATTGATGCATTTGAATTGGACGAATTCTTAGATTTGATTATCGTTCTGAAAGAGGGAGAAGTTGTGGAACAAGGAACCCACGAAGAGCTATTGGCGAAAGGCGGGTTGTATAACAGCATGTGGCAACAACAAGCGACGATAGAGGGCTTTGCGGAAGATCGACCCGAAGATCTTACCACATGAGAACATCCATTGGCTGGTTGGGCCCACACAGACACACCTTTTCCTCACTTCTCATTCAACAAACATATGAATCATTCGAGGAAAAAAGGACGTGCTTGTTACTTATGTATATATTATATAGTCCTTAGAATATTGATGCCTCCACTTTCGTTCCCCGGGTCGCCAGCCGATCACTCAAAGAAGTCCTTGGAGACCCAATACGACACCCATCGTTCGGCGTCTTCTTCGTTGATGGGTCTCAGGTCATGAATCGTTTTGCTGAACTTCTGAGTTTTCTCATTCGAGAACATGGCTAGGCCTCCGCTCTCTGCATCCGAGGGGACGTCTGCCTGCGAAATGCCGCGGAAGAAGTCGATGAGTTTGATGGCGGGCTAAAACAGAAAGGTTCGGATTAACGATTGATTGATAAGAGATAGTGCGCAAGTCAGTGCGTGGGAGGGGTTGAGACTTACGATAGAAGCAATGTCTTGTTCGTTGGCGCCATCCGCGCGCTTCTCCACGAGTGTAACCCAGTCACGGAAAGGGATGAGTTCAAGTTTATGCGAAGAGACATCTTGCTTGACGAGCGCGTCTCCGATGGCAGAGAGGATGGAGTTCCAACCCACTGGTGATGGATGCACCAAGTTCAACGCGTTTGGTGGCGTTTCTGGAGTAAAGGCGATGTCCAGGACAGCCTGCGCCACGGCGTCCATGGGAAGCCAAGAAACCACCTGAGGGAGAAGAAGTCTCGGTGAGTAAAAGGTGATCACGACAATAGAAAAATATATCGAGAACTCCGTAGAGGATACTTACTCCACTGGCGTCGGGTAAAACCCCTAATGCTAAACTTGACTTGACTAAGATCGGCAACCAATCGCTGGTCGCCCAAGCCCCATTGGGATGTCCCCCGGAAATTTGGCCGATCCTGAAAGAAGAAAATTCGAGGCCACTGTGGAGGAGAATCTATTAACACATTATGAGTTACGTTTGTCCCTTTTAGTTTAGTGGAACAAGAAAGCTTACATGCTCTGTCACGTATTTGCCTTCCCCGTATCCACCTCCCACGGCAACACTGACGTCAGAAACAGTTTCCTCAGGGAAGGGTCCTTGACTTTTATCCCATGACTGTGCGGAAGCAACAGTACTCGTGAAGAGGAACCGGAGGGAAGAAGCGTGGGGTCCAGAAAGAGCAAAGTCTATCAGGTTGCGCGTTCCTCTGACATTGCCTTCGTAGGAAGCCAAAGAGAGATTGAAGTCCAGTCTCCACGCGTTGTGAATGATAACATTGACAGACTCTTGGAGCTGGTTGTCTCGAATGAGATATGATACGACTATTGAGACGCTGTGCTCTCACCTCTGTATAAGTCGAATTGTTGAGACCCATGTTCGGTTGGGATGTCTCGCCTTCGACAAAGACGAGCTTCTCGGAGTCGAGTAATCCAACGTCGAGTTCTTTGTCTCGGAACCTATCCTCGTGCCTTTCCTTCATCGAGCTGGAAGACGGACGGTTGAGCGCATACACCTTCTTGACCTTCGGGTCTTGGAGCATCGACGCCAGAAGTTGCGACCCAAGGTTTCCTGTCGACCCAGTCAAGAGAACAACGTCGTGCGTAGCCTTTTCCAGCAACGCGCCACCTGCGCGTGCTTTGGTAGGAAAGTCTGAACTGTATTTCTCAATCATTTTCTTGATTTCTTCCTTTGGATCGGTCTGAACGACCGCGGAGTGTGGATTAGCCACCAAGCGAGCGACAAGGGCAGCCAATCGGTTGAGCGTCGGGTTGTTGTAAATGACACTTTCCGTGAGTTTTTCGGCGATGTTCTCCGTGGCCGCGTTTTCACGAGCCCGAAGAGCACTGATAGCGCGATTCCGAAGGAATGCCGCACTGAGACTGTCAAAGCCCTGCTCGAAAAGATCTGCGTCAGGGTCGAGTGATTTGTTTGAATGAATCTCCGTCGCTTGCGCAAGAAGCCATTTCGAGAGGTCTGCCTCGGTCCAGCTCGCGGGGGGGTCAACAGGTTGCGAATCCTGGTCTCCGGCAACAGAATCGTATCTGTATATGTGACAGTCAGCAGAAAGTAATGAAGATATGAAAAGGCTGCGCACAGCGCTTTGATTTCTTCGTCATACTGTTGTAGCGCAGCTTTCTTCATAACCGTGCCTTTGCCAGTGCGGTTCAGGGGTTTGTCAGCCGCAGCGAATAAGATCATTTCTTTGAAGATCCTGCTGAACTTGGGTACTTTTTGGTTAACTTCTTCCATGATTGGCCTTCAGTGCCCAGTCAGCGAAATCCCTATGAAGAGTCAGCGAACTCACATCAGTTTATTCCGCAAGTCGGCGACTTGTTTGGGGTCATGTATATCCACTTGATACCCAGGTTTGGGCTCGACCAAAACTCCAACCAAGTCTCGCTCTCTTCCAAAGATAACAACTCCGTTGACACTTGATAAGTGGCCAAGACATCAGAACACTTCGGGCACCAATAAAAGCCAAACGCATATACTTACATTGGACTACTCATGATGATGTCTTCCATGGGGGCTGGAACGGTCTTTTCGCCAGATGAGTGAACGATGACGTCGTCAACTCGCCCGACACTTTAAGCGCGACATAATCAGAGCCGAGATCATGCAAGATTTCGAGGGTGCATACATTTTCCACAAATGAGGTTTTGTCGGATGTCTTTCCCACAAATCTGACGTCGCGTAGCCTCGAGTGTCCGGAAGATTGAGTATTGACGGCGTGTGGTCTTTGGTCGCCTGTAAGCGGTGTCAAATTAAGGACTTCACAGGTGGAAAAAAGGTTGTTCCTTACCAAAAACTGACACTCGAACGTGCCGTCGCCTTGAGGCACCCATCTGATTTTCACATTTTCATCAAACCTCATGTACTCCCATTC
>CEMH01202699.1:0-18867 GCA_001179725.1 Macrocystidia cucumis | reverse complement strand
GCACGCGTCTTGCCAGTAAAATGATCTAAGATCAAGCCAAATCATTAGTAAGCGACACGGGCACGTGACTATGATCACCCTGATGGCAAGCATCGGCAAATATTGCGTGGCGGCTTTGTTGCCGTCCCGCGATGAACCACTTTGTTGAATTGACGGAATATCACAAATTCGCAAATCTCATATTGACAAGAATGCTGAACTTCATCACACCTTGTGCGTTCAAATTCGACTCCTCAATAAACTTTTATGTTAACCAATATCGTAGACCTCCCACAGGCACCCGGATACTTGCCACTTTGGCAGCTTTTCGTCTCAAGCCTTGCCATTTTCAATTCTATTCAAAACTTCACCACTCTCAAACTGACGCGCCGCGTTTATAACGGCGTACCTCCCGCAACCGGTCATTTTTGCCTCGATTCTGACCTCTCATCCGTGTTCTGATCCCGACTGCAGTCACCGCTCTGCATGCCAGAACCTTTGGTATTTGGACGCTCACTGCAGCTTTCATTCGGCTTTATGCGGCTTACCATATTAGCAACAAGCAGTACGTATTTTGATGTCTTCCCAGTTCACCACCATGAGTTGACACGAATTGACAGACTGTATGATCTCGCGATCATCTCGTATTTCATTGCCTTTGGCCACTTTTTCTCTGAAGTCTTCATCTTCCGTTCTGCCAAAGTTGGTGCTGGCGTTCTTGGCCCAGCAATTGTCTCAAGTGAATGACCTTTTTGAAAGACTTTGAGCACCAATCGCTGATCAACTTTTCTGACAGCCTCCTCCTTGATTTGGATGTTCAAGCAATACGATTTCTATGTCAAGAGTTGATATACAGGTTTCGGCATCGTAAGGCCCTACTGGCAGTGTTTTCCATTTGCAGCCTGTTTCCCATATACCCTAGACACACCTTTCAATGTGAACATTCCATTCCCCTTTCATCCTGGAGCAACGGGTCGTCGAGTGGTGTCCTGCTTGGCATTGAAGGTAAAACTACCACGAATGGCTAACCCAGGCATTTGAGATCCGTTTCTATAATGTTTTGAGATGAGACCTTTCAGGAGGTGTTTACACCCTGGTTCAGCTGATCTCTCCGAGGCCCCTAGAAATTTTCTTCATGTGCCCTGGTGGTATCAGGTAGACTTTTTGGGGGTGTACATACGTGAGTCCCAGCTCTTTCGTCTACAGTGTGGTTTTTTCCAATTTTCGTTCCATGTGAACGTTGACTCCATCAAGCAGTCCAACTGATCTTTTTTCCCTTCATTTGGATCCGGCCGGTCGTCAACAGGTCGCCTAGAATACATATCCAATTCATCCTCAAGTGGATGGCTCAGCCTCCCGGCCAGCGTAAAGCTCGGTCAGGCGACGGAAGAATGAACGTGGAGGGTCGCGACGAGTGTTTCGCCCTTCTGCACACCACTAATAGTAACGAATATTCTCGTCTTCCTGTCGAGCCACAGGTATGTAACGCACGTTCGGATCTACCGCCACGACCTTGATGTGCGTTTCGTCATTTCTCAGACTGCCAAAATTTTCGGGAAAAGCCTCAGTCACGGGAGAAGCGTTTTTGAGGATGATCACAAAAGCAGTTGACACCAACTACGCACCTTCTCGTAAGACGAAGAGAAAGGAAGAGAGAACACGATATTCCGACACGCCATGGCGTAGGTATCGGGTTTGATTCGAAGTCTACCGTCATCATGTATCAAAGAAGCGGTGGGTTCACACTGAAGCCTGTTGTTTTGGAACAGGATGGAAATATACTTAGCCCCGCTTTTTGCTCATTGGACGAGAGATTCCCCGATCTCTGGGGTATTAGACCAGGGCTCCAAGAGAAGGACTCGTGGTTTCTCGATCGCCATGCGTTGATATAGCTTTTTTTTTTGCAAATGAACCGCAAGGTTGCATGGAAGTACCGTCCCCTGATCGGCCTCAGAAAACCTTCGGGCAGGTTCATACCTCAGAGGGAGGAGGTCGAAGACGGAAGGTTTAATGAAACCATCATGTTGTGACATGCATGGCATGTGGTTTCGAATATCGACTAAGTAAGCGCGGGTCCTCATGCATGGACCTCATTCACCCAGATGCGAAGACAGCTGCTGGTTGGACCCGTTCGCTTTTCTGCGACAGGGGAAGACGAAGCGAGCGACGGTAGTATGTACTTAGTCCCCGTGAGAGTGGTTGAAAACCATGATGCCCCGTTCTGCCTTTCGATTCCGCAATTCAAAAGGGGCGACTTTTTTGCGACCGACGGCAAGGAAGGGCAGGGTGATGAGGTCGCGATGGGTAAATTTAGCGAGCAAACAGCACCATGGCCACCTTCCCCCCAAAAAAAAAACCAAACAAGCGATCAAAGTGGACGGCAGCCTGAGATTAAACCCGACTTTGAGGAAGAGGCGTTTTAGGTATTTCTGGAGAAGGTCTTCTCTTTCGCCACTGATTTTGGGACCTCTGAGAATCTTGACGTTCATATGTGCGACACGCGAATTACCGACCGGCGAATCCCATGAATTCCCAGAGCAGTCAACACGGAGCTTGCGTCGTTTGACGGAAGGCGAAAAAAAAATTGTATAGAATATACTATAGGTATCGTACACTGATTTGACGAAAACTGTAACCATTTTTTAATCAGATGATGCCATATCCTTCTAGTAAAGACCACACTACAGAAATGCAGGGATGACCCATTGATCCTGCAAGAAGCGGGGTTATGCGATAATATTGTACGTTGGTTCTCGCCGTTTGTAACCACCCTCATGGCAAGGTTGAGCCGATGGGTAGTCGTTGAGCCCCGTCGTCGAAGAGCATAGACGAAAATGACACAGCTTTCCGAAGAGGCTCCGTTGTTTGTGGTGTTGATCCGTGCGGGGTGGGAGAATATTTGGTTCAGGACGCTGGTTAGCGGAGATCAAATATGGAAATATTTGATGATGGGGCCGGGAACTGACCCGGGATTGGAAAAGGCTCGGCCATCGTGTACACGTAAATGCAACAGGCACTTCACACAGAAAAAGTGCAAACTCGTTCTTACGAGACCGTCCGTGAGCACGTTCGGTGGTTTGAAGGACACCTGAGGCACACGTTTGAACGTAAAAGTGGATGTTTGAAGTTTCGATTGAGTTCTTTTGTGATGTGACCGGGAGTTCCTGCCGGGGTGACATACCATAAATAGAAAACCTCTGTAAAATTCCAAGCAATTTTGCCGGATGGCGATTTGCGCGTGACTGTCTTGCAGGGACCCGTAATACAAACCGTAAGTCATATATAAGCCCGATGCTCCAAGGACGGCTCATCGTCAATTTATAGTCCACATTCCCTCTTCGAAATTATCCAGAATGCCACAAACTCAATACCCTCCAGAGCTCTTGTTTACTATATGTGCCCACATCTACTCGTCATGTTTACCTCCTCAAACTCCTTCGCTTGACCCCTTGGTTCTTGGCGACCACGGAATTCCGTCTGCCCTTCCTTCATCCTTGCCACCAGGCAACTGGCCAGAGCCAGTTTCTAGACGCACTTTGGCGAACCTCTGTCTCGTCAATCATGCTTGGTACGAGGCTGCGAAACCTTGGTTATGGCACAAGTACGATTCATTCCGTTTCAGTTGTCTTCTTTTCTGACTCTCCGTCCGTTACATCAGGTTAGAAGTTCGTCTCCCTCGAAGCTGGCTTGGCCTAGTGGAAGAAATTGCTTGGGACTACGACGAAGATGCCATTGACCTGACAATTCAGGCGGCAGCCAAGGCAGCAATATCCTCGACCAAAGTCGGTCCACATGACGATGAAGAAGCAACTCGCAAAATGCAAGATTGCATCCTCGATACCCTGGAAGACGCGGACCATGTGATCTCACCAGACCTTCTTTCACCCATGGCATCCCGAGATCCGAGTCCCCGACGACTTCGCCCGAAGAGCAAGAGTCCTGCGCGGTGGAGAATCCTTCGCTCCATTAGTGATGCTATCCAAAACGTTCTTGATCAGAGGCAGCCTGGGGTATATGGTGAGGCACATGAATCTCGATCATTGCTGAACAAACTAATCAAAATTGATAGTTCCTACACCGGATGATCCCCGACCCGGTCGATTTGTACGTCACCTTGACTTCAATCACTTCCGCACAATTGGGATGCGCCGTTCTGTCGAGGAAGGTGTCAACAGTCGCTTTGTGACTGGCGATCGAGTTGAGGCCGTGTTAAAGGTATGCATTGTTTATGCTCACGTCGCGTTGTCGGATCATTGACATCATTTCCCAGGAAATGCCTAACTTGACGGCGTTTGGAGCAACGGAATACATGGACGGCGCGTTGACCCTACCCGTTCTCAAAGAACTATTCCTTCGCGGTACTCCTTCACGCGGACGAGGTCGCCCTTCTCGGAATCGCGGAATCTTTGATACTGAGGAAGACGATCGAGAAAGAAGACGGGAGTGTCGAGATCTGGAGGCTATCGATCTTACAGGTTGTGTCAGTGCCGTTTTTGTCAACGCGTTGACCGAATTCGTCAATACCCACCTCTTACCCCCCAACGATGAATCCAACCCACAAGAAACCAACGAATTTGATCGCGTTCGATTCTCTCGCACTCCAGAAGAAACGCCAACGTTCCCGGGTCTGCAACGGCTAGGGATGCGTGGCGTCAAGTCGATTGTCCCTCGGATCCTCGCACCCTTCCTAACGGCATTCCCTTCCCTGACACATTTGGACTTGTCAGGAACTCGGGTCACACCAGAAATTCTTTATACCCTGGGATCTTCGCCAACCGTTAGGTTGCAATCACTCGCACTTGCTCGCTGCACACGGTTGACCAGCACAAGCATCAAGGACTTCTTGATTAGCTCACCCGTTACAAGTCAACTCACTGAACTCAACCTTTACGGTGATTTTACTTCGCACTCCGCTGTCGCCGCGGACGACCTCGAGGAAATCCTCCAGCATGCTCCCTGCTTCTTGAGTGAAAATCTCGTCTACCTGGATCTCTCCAGTGCCCCACTCACTAAAAACCTCTTACTCCGAGTGTGCCCACCGCAACCCAACCTTCGCTCGCTCGGTATCTCTCATATTCCGACACTGGAGCTTAAATCCGTGACGGAATTCCTAAAGCTCAAGGCGCCAAATGTCGAAATTCTAACTCTCATTGGTACCTCACCGGAACTTGACTGTGGCCTTCGTCCTGGTGGAGGTAACGCGGACGGAGCTCCACGTGGCTCGATTCGGCAATCGTCAACAGCCTTGCACACGCATCTGATCCGACCGTTGTGTACGCCGCCGTTCTCCTTCAGTCTGTCCGCACCCGCAGCCAAACCCTCACCGCCTCCGACAAGACTGCGGGTCATCGAGTTGTCAACGGTCATGCTCAGTGGCTTGGGCGCGGGTGCAGGATCATGGAAGATCGTGAGGAGCAAAGGTGGGAGGGGGTGGTACGTTGACACTGCCAGTGGTTGGGTGGCAGAATGTGGATCGGGGGAGGGGAGTGTTCTTCGACGCGACTTGGAGCCTACACACCCACTGCGCGCCGAGTTTGAGCGGTTATCAGAAGCGAACGGGAATGTCAGTAGTGGGACAGGATGGCACGCACGGAAGATGGAGGTTTGTCGTTTCGAATTCCTCAATTCCGACTCAGCATCTGATTTCTTTTCGAATTCAGATTCTTCTTGGTCATGGCATGCTTGGAAGGGAAGATGGACTGTACGGAGCAGTGTCTTTCGCTTACCAAGGATAACAGCTCGATTTTACTAAATTTTCGCTCATACAACTAAACAGGAAGACCGATATCTACTTACAACTCACACTTCTCATTTTCAATATCGTCATTTTCAATTTATCTGGAGGACATCTACGAGGAATATAGACACACAGGGAAGCCTCACTATACAACAGCTGAAAATGTAAATAACGAAATTCCGTACATATACTTTCTAATGAAATATCCTAGTTAGTACGAAAAATGAATCGCTTTTTCTTCGTTATAAGGGGAAAGCGGTGAAGTATTGGTACTCGGACAGACAACTAAAGGTTGTAGTTCGCGAAGGACAACAGACAAGGGTAAGTTAGCACGGTCAATTGTGCCTCAACGGCGAAGTATGCATCGAGGTGAAGTCGTGATGGAAAATCAGCTTATGCTATTTATCCCGATGCAAAATGGCGCAAGGGATCCCTGCTTCTGCCAGTTTATGGCAAGCATCATACAAGTTCCCGATATATCGGTGTCATTCGAACATCACTAAAGCACATGTCCATGAAACCTGTGTTGGCGCGCATGCACAACCATTATAGATCTTCCCGACCTCGTTTAGGGTACTAGGGCGGCACGTATTACTTGATGGCACAAGGCGATGCTCACTGCTTAGGCCAGCGTTGACTGGGAAACCTAAGAAAAGAATACTGGACAAATGCTAGTGGATAACAGGATTGAACATGATGAGACTGACAGGCACCGTCATTGTGCTGTGCCAATTCACCACAACAACCTGTACTGTATCACGCCACGTGGGAACGAGCGAGTGGTGTACAAACCTGTCGCGTTCAATTCTCAACTTCGATTTCGGACACGGCCCGTGCAAAAATCAGTAGTATATCAACCAAGCTGTTCCCCATTCCTTTCAAATCTTCTTTTCCCTCTCTTCTTCTTCAACCTTGACCTAGATATGGCTGGTGAGTGCAATTATCCGTTTTCTTGAGGACTCCACCAACTCTACTCTTCTCTCCTGGACAGACACGAATGATGTGGCAACGACGTCTGCCGCGGTGACTCTCGAGAAGACCATATCCAACAGTGCAAATCGCAGACGATCCCTGCGCCAACCAACGAAGAAGTCGTCAATCATGCCGGACCTCGAACAGTTGCGCAGAGCGACGTCCATAATGCTGATGCCGGAACGTAAACTCGCCCCACCGCCATCTTTTGGACAATCTCTGAAGCACATCGCGCTTGCATCTTGTAAGCCACCCTGAGCGGTTCTTGGGTGTCTTGGCGGTTTACTAATCACTGTCCACCTTCAACATAGACCTCAACATTCTCCTCGTTTGTATTCCAATATCAGTATGTAAAATCGGCCTTGCATGTACCAGTTAAATCCCCTCAACTCTTCAAAACTCTTAGTGGGCATTCCACTTCGCTCTCAAGGAGGACGACAAGAATAAGGATATTCTTGTTTTTGTTTGTGGGTCCATTATCCTTGGCATCCCTTTCGGCATTGAACCCCCTTCCCCGCAGTCGCTTTCTTGGCAATAATACCACTGGCAAAAGTGAGTCCTTGTTCAAATAAGTTGCAACCTTGGGCGCTCATTTTGTACAGCTGCTTGCTTTGGCTACGGATGAACTGTCGATGCGTGTTGGTCAAACGTTGGCAGGCCTCCTAAACGCCACTTTGGTAAGATGCGATCTGTCGTTCTGCCTGCTACCATCTAACACCTGAAATCAGGGAAATGCGTAAGTTGTTGACCTCTATCCGCCTCTCCGTGTAACTGCTCAGCTTATGTAAAACTGCAGCGTTGAACTGATCATCTCGGTGAGCGCTGCCTTTAATTTGGTTATGGAGTGGTAGACTCACTTCTGGGCAGATTGTGGCACTGATCAAATGTGAACTTCGTATTGTTCAAGCTTCTCGTACGTTGAGAATTCTATGCGACATTTCACACCCCTAACATCTTACATCGCAGTCGTGGGATCTATCCTCAGCAATTTGTGTGAGTCAAGGCGAACTATGCTTCCATGACGAGTCTTATTTATTCACGATGTCTAGTGTTGGTTCTTGGAATGTGTTTCTTCTGCGGCGGCCTCAAATATTCTGAACAAGGGTTTGGCGCGAGTGAGTGGATTCATGTGAAAATAGCTGGCGGTTGCTGAACCTTCGGGAGTATAGGTGCAACGCAATTGAATTCGTCTTTGCTTACAATCAGCGTCATTGCTGTACTTCTTCCAGCGGCTTTCCACTTGTCTTTCACAGGTGACGTTGGAGCAGAAGGAAAAAAGATTCTCTCTGTCAGCCACGGTGTGAGTAGGTAGCTGTCAATAGCGTATCACACCTAATTTTGCATATCACAGGTTGCCCTCATTCTTATCTTCAGTATGTTTCTCCTGGGACCGCTCTGTAGTGTTTGTACTGAACTACATGATTACAGTCTACGGAGCGTACCTGTACTTCCAGTTATACTCTCACACTGCTCTCTACCAGGACGCCGGGGACCATGTCATCAAGAGTACTGCATATGTCGACGGAAGACATATCAAGATTCCGAAGATCCTTCGACGCCGAAAGGAGAACCATAACGGAAAAACTTCAGAAACAGGAAGTGACGAGAACACTACCGTCGACCAACACACGAGGACCAATACACAGGGCAGCGGGACCTTTGGCGCCCATACCGTGTTGACGACGGAACCTGGTGACATTGACGTGGAGACTAACCAGGAGGAAGAGGAGGAAGAGACGCCTCAGATGACCCTCTGGATGACGCTTGTGCTCCTTGTGATTGTTACTGTGGTGCGTCTCCTCGATCCGCAAGCTGGAATGTGTCACTAAAGCACCGCCCAGGTTGTCGCCGTCACTGCAGAGTTTCTAGTTGGTTCGATCGACGGTCTTGTAGAACGATCTGGGATCAACAAAGAGTTCGTGGGCATCATACTGCTCCCAATTGTTGGAAACGCCGCAGGTACGTAGTATCCGCGTTAGGTTGTCTATCATACCCTCATCCAAGTAAAGAGCATGTAACCGCCGTCACCGTCTCCGTCAAGGACAAACTGACTCTCAGTCTCAGCGTCGCTGTTGGCTCCAGTATTGTGAGCCTCCACAATCGTCACCAATGACGCAACTTTACTGACATAGAGAGTTCCACAGCAAATTGCGTTGTTCGTAATTCCGTAGGTCTTGTCTCCATTCAGTTGCAGATCTGGATTTGATATTGAATGCCCTCAGGTTCATTGTTACGCTCGGATGGATACTTGGAAAACCCCTCACCATGCTTTTTGATCCATATGAATCGATCACACTGTTCCTGGGAGGTACGCTTTTCACTCCACAATGACGAAGACATCGCTGAGTTCTGCACGTTTAGTCTTGACTGTGAATTACGTCGTTCAAGATGGCAAGTCGAACTGGCTTGAGGGTTTAATCTTGATGTGTGAGTCGGCACATCCACGGCTTTCATGACCGTGCCAAAGCCTTACTGCAATCTCGCAGGTCTCTACGTCATATTGGGCGTCACCTTCTGGTTTTATCCAGGTATTTTTCGAAGCTTGTTCCTCGTTTGGCCAATCTCATCCGTTTGTTTTAGGTTCCGATCCATCTGGGTTACTCGCATTCTGCCACCAATAAGCCAGTCTCCTGATACCCAACCGCTTGATCATATACCCTCTTTGAGATGACCGATGTTGCTTCTGAATAATATCTTGACGCCCTCCGATGCTTGATTTATACACTCGTTTGTTTCTGTATGATAGCTTACTATAATGGATATCACAGTTTCGCCTTGTTCTCGGTGCTAGTCAATGTCACCGCAGCAGAGGCGAGCACAACGACATTCCGTTCTTTCACCTTCGTGACTGCAACATGCCTTTAGGGCCGTGCTTATACTGATCACAAAACGCTGCTTACCGAAAATGACCTTGGGACCTTCCTTCCACATTTCCGTTATCAGCGTTTCTCCAGGGTAAACGACACCGGCAAAGCTACACATGGCATAGATGAGGGCTGTGCCTTTTCTCTCTGGGGAAAACCTGAGTGGACATACCGAACTTTGATATCGCTGTAACCACCATAAGTCTTGAGAACGTGCTTAGCCGCGATTCCCATAGAGCACATGCCATGCAGGATCGGCCGGTCAAACCCGCCAATTGCTGCAAAGTCTGGGAGGATCTGAACGCAGATGAGAACTCAGCGCGTGATTCAACAAGCGGGGGTGGGCGTGTGGCTCACATGGAGGGGGTTCGTATCTCCGCTTAGGCTGGTTGACAGATGGGGGTTTTATATATGAGATGCGGCGAACGAGTGCCCTAGAAGAAGCAAGCAGACTGACCGGTACAATGCAGCCTGAGAGGGAGCCGTCTTCTCCTCCACGATGGCGTCGGGTGCGCGTTCAGGTGGGGTGTTGAGAGCAGTAGCGGGCCCGCGGTCTTGTGCGATATTGAAAGACACCAGCCGAGAACATCGTCAACACCCAAGGTTTTCGATAGGAGAAGGTCCCCCCAAATGGTAAAGGGGGGGCGGGGGTTCACCCATACTGACCTTTACCGACACGCTTGCCACCAAAACCACCAGACCCACGAATGAATGAGACGCATTGGTTCTCGAACAAGACTTTGCCCGTTCGCTTGTCTCGCGTTTCAATGATGATCGTGAGAGCGGCTGCTTTCCCTTTATCGAGAACCTCATACAACCTGACGGGTTACATATGAATAAAAGTGAGGAAATGAGGTCCAACACGGTAACATCGGGAAGCTGATGAAAACCCACCTGGCTTGGTTGACCAACTCTCCACTGGTTGGTATAGGCGCTTTAATGCTCAGATACTGTTCCCCATGTAAGACCTTCGCCTACGAATCGGTGACCACATCCATGAGTAAACGCCAAACACCATTGACCAGTGCATAAGTAAGGTAGAAGTACTCACTGGGTTGAAATTAGGCAACCAATCTAAAGGAACCACCGACATGGCCTGGAACTGCGGTATCAACCCATACGTCGGCAACGCCGCAAAGTTCTCGTCTCCTTCATAAGTCCATTGCAACTCGTCTGCAGTAGCCCCGATTCCCAAATTGTACAAGATGACGTCGCGCTGGTGAAGCAAACACAGAAATCAGTAGCGTTCAGTCAAGGCGTGGCCCAGCATGATGTGCCAGGACGAGGCTTGACCCGGTTCCGCACCTCTGTGTATGTGAAAAACTCTTCTTCTGGAATGGCTTTTTTGGCGTTAGCAACCAATTGAGAGTCTTCTGGTTCAGAGAAATCGGCGGTTTTCAGGGACATGGTACGACAACGATTGTTCTCGGGTTTGGTTTTTAGGACGTGGTCAAAGCCAAAAATCACAAGCCAACTTCAACAGTTGTAGCGGTTTCAATGTGGAAATGGTGGGCATATAGGCCCGGGGTTATAAAAATGACACCTGGGGAAACACGCGGATTTTGATAGATTATGGATGCCACGCTTGGGGAAATCCCGACAGCCCTCTTGCTAACGCTATATACTATCTACTGTTACAGCTTCGCTTTCACTGGGGTTTCGTCGTCTCTGTCTGCAATCATCTGTTCGTTTTGATAACCGTCAGGGAAACGTTCAAGAGGGTGGAAAAATCCACACACCGTTTGTACAGCTTCTTGGGTCGAAGCAGGGTTCGTTGCATGTTCGTCTGGTGAGGAGGAACGAGTGAGTTTCATGACGAGCTCGACGGACTGGTTCGGGAAAAGCTCAACACACCGAACTTGGTGATGTTTTCCCAACGTGAAATCACGTCTTCGGG
Organism: Macrocystidia cucumis; assembly: GCA_001179725.1. Taxonomy (NCBI): domain Eukaryota; kingdom Fungi; phylum Basidiomycota; class Agaricomycetes; order Agaricales; family Macrocystidiaceae; genus Macrocystidia; species Macrocystidia cucumis. Next base: position 7,418 of record CEMH01202699.1, on the reverse strand, counting down.
CGCGTATGGCTTCTGAGACACAAATCGGTATCCTCCCGCTCTTTGCCATCTTGTTTGAGCAGCCCAGCCACCCATCACTTCAAAGAGCGACCCAGTTGTCTCTGTGTTGTCTATTTTTGATTCTTCATTAACGTGAAAACGTGAAAGGACAGCCATGAACGCTCACCTTCACTGGTCAAGTAACCCACTAGAGGGGATATGTATTCAGGCTGTCGAGAGTCAGCAGATGTTTCTATCAATGGAGATATAAGATTACAAACCTTGAAAGCCTCAACCATCTCCTTGGACCTATACCACTGATCAGCCTGGGCGCTCGGATGGTATGAAACAAATGTACCATATTGTGCTCGTCATTGCAGTGCCAGCCGAGGGAGCGATGACATTCGCTAAGATGTTGTATTTCTTCCCTTCGATCGCCAGAGTTCGGGTCAAACCAGTGATCGCTGCCTTCGCAGTGGAATACTAATCAAAGGAGTCATCGAATCAAGCTCAGCGAATCTAAACGAGAGCTGCCTCACGTTTGCCTGGCCAAAGTTACCGTCTGTACAATTCCAGACATCAACTCGGAACGCAACGACACGACGAAGAAAAAACGTACAGATACCGACCCCCGAGGAGGTTGTCACGATTCTGCCATACTTCTGTTGCTGGAAGATGGGCCAAACGGCTTTCGTGATCTAAAGTCTTGTATTAGGTTACCAGTCATCGATGCATTCAGAAGGTGAAAACCTTATATGTGCCACTATCGGAGATGTCAGTTCCAAGCCTAGATGACCAGAAATAGCTACGGACCGAAGATGAACAGCTATCACAGCATCCCACTGTTGCTCTGACATGCCTTGGAACGACACATCCCGCAGTATCCCAGCGTTCGCAACGACCACATGTACACCACCAAATCTGTCCAAAGCCGTTTTGACGATAGTATCTCCATCCTCCGCGGAACAGACTGCAGCAACAGCTTTGCCTCCAGCTGCGCAAACGATATCATGTTATTTGAGTGTCCCAAAGAAGACGCGACATTGACACACCTTTCACAATTTCTTCTACCACAGCATTGGCGCCCTTCTCGCTCACGTCATTGACGACGACATTTGCTCCTAGACGCGCATACATCAAAGCATAGACACGGCCTAACCCAGCTCCAGCGCCTGTAATAATTGCTGTCTTTCCATCAAAGCGAACTTCAGGCGATGCTTGAGGGTTTGATGTTACTGCTAGTGACTTCTTCAGATTTTCCTAGAGCATGTCTCGTTGGTTGTTGCCACCGGTCTGTGTCTTGTGTAAACATACCATTGGGTTTCCATCCTGCATCAACGCGGGGCTGCGAACTTCAACACATGGCATTGAGAACCAAGGCTAATCAACTCACTGGTCTGCACCATTAAAGTTCACCAACTCTTCCCATTTACTCTTCACCTGAGCAAATAGTTAGGAAGGCTGACGACATTAAGGGTCTTTCGGAAACGTACAGCAGAGGGCGTAAACGAGGGGTCAGGCTTGAAGAACGCTCCTTTGCTGCGTTCCCAGCGGATTTCTGCCAAGAAACCGCCGCCAATCTCAAATACCCTTCCAGAAGCGTCGGGACCGTCGGGGTGTGTAACAGCAATGACAAACGGAGCGATGTATTCCGGCTGTCGAACGCAACGATTGAGGTTTTTGGGGTACAATGACGTCATGGACTGTTTTAACGCACGCTGATTCTTTCCAATATTTCGGGAGGCATGGATGTGGCTGTCATTGCCGAGGCAGCAATCTGGAAAAGGCGCTAAGAGTGGTTCGGGAGTACAAAAGATCCTAGGGAACTCACGGGAGCGATAGCGGTGGCTTTGATGTTATATTTTGCACCCTCAATAGCAAGCGTCTTGGTGAAACCGACCAATCCCATCTTCGCCGCACTGTAGTTAGCTTGGCCAAAGTTTCCTGCCAGACCGTTATTATCAGTAACCAAGGAAATTTCATGGAGTATATTCACACACCATACAATCCCGCCGCACTAGCGGTGTTGATGATCCGCCCAAACTTCTGCTTGCGGAAATGTGGCCAAGCGGCTTTCGTGCAAGAGTAAGCGCCCTTCAAATGCACCTCGGTGATCTGGTCGAACTCTTTATCCGACATGGACTTGAACCTGTTGCAAAAAAGAGCCATCCCTTTTAGCCAACAAGCAGCTACAGGGTTTCCAACATCAACCCAGATGTCGCAGGTACTCACGCTCTATCCCGCAGAATACCAGCATTGTTGATCAAGATGGTGATCCCGCCAAAGGTATCCAACGCTGTCTGAATGACCGCCGCACCGTCCGAGACAGAAGATGTGTTCTTGACGGCTTTACCGCCCGCTAAGAGGGTTGTCGGTGTTTAGTGTTTAGATTCCTTCCATCGTATTCCAAGTAAGGTAAAAGTCAGACCTTGCACGATTTCATCAACGACCTTCTGAGCAGCTTCAGGATTGAAGTCGTTTACGACGACGTTGGCACCCCGGGAAGCATATAACAACGAGTAACTATCAAAGGGGTGAGTGGTGAAACTCTTTGGGAGGTGGTGCGGTACATACGTTTTACCAAGTCCACCGCCAGCACCGGTGACGACGACGGTGTGTCCTTTGAATGAGAGGGTCATGGTGTTAAGGATGAGGAGAGTTACAGTTAAAGATGTTGGTTGAAGGTGGACAAGCGTGAAATAGCAAGGGACGAATGCATGTGAAATTGGATTTATTTCATTTTACCCCGGTGAGCACATCAACTCTGCCCCCTTCCGGTCCACTGGCACATTCTTCCGGATGCAATCCCCCTCACTCAATCAAACCAAGGACAAAACATGTGCGGGTGGCAAGACCATGTTATTGTGAATAAATACGAGCGAGAGGATATGAGCGTCCGGCGCGAGAATGTCAATCGTACTATGTATATAACCACAATCCCACAAATTGTAGAAACGAAGAATGATCGCGACGCCGGAGTCTTCATGGACTGATCCAGGGTGACCGTCACCAACAAAACGAGAGAGTAGAGCGGAATAAGAAAAAAAATAACGAAAAAAGGATAACGGCAGGAACTAGAGAGAGGGGAAACGAATGGGCATGAGTCACAAACGTGTTGTGAAGCACCAATAGAGGCATAGAGGTGGAACGATCGTGGGGGACATGAGATGCGTGACGGTAAAATTTTGGAAGGAAGGTTTTTGGGAGTTTGTGGGGTCCAGTAAGAGGGGGGCCAAAAGGGAGGGGACATGATCGATAGCAAGTTTGACGATGACATAGACGGCGGAGCTCGTGGGCCAGAAAAAACATAACGAGGAAATGCAGTTGTCGAGAACCAAAAGGATATGAAGATATGACAGATAATTGAACATCGAGATGCGGATGAAGAAAGATGCAAGAGTAGAAGGGATGCGTCTGGCGATACACAATGGAGAGGGGTAGGAAAGCGAGTGAGAGCGAGGGTTGGAGGCTCATTCCTCGTACATCATCTGCTCCTCGGAACCATGTCGACTGCTCATGTGCGCCTTTGCCCATTCGATGGCGAATAACGAGGCTTTGAGGAACTTTTTGCTTGCGTACTTTTTGCATACGTAGTGGTTTGAGAAGTTCTCCTCGCTGAGCTTTTCGGCGAGCATCTCGTGACCAGGTTGAAGTTGCTCCTCTGTGTAGTCCGAGTAGAACACGAACGCATCATTCTGACTCGAATTGTCAGTCACATGTTTAGAAGAAGCCTGGAAAGTAACACTGACCCAGTCGCCACCAAGCATCTTCCTTGCGCAGTACATCCCGACAGCAGCTATCAGGCTAGGCTTTACCCGAAGGAAACGATTATCCAGAAGCGTTACTTCTGTCAAGAACTTGCTGAGCGTCCTCGTCTGGATATCGTAGTCGTCAGCCTTGCTGATCTTGCGCATCCAGCTGTACGGCGAGCAATAATGCGAAATCCTGAACTCCAGTGTTTGCAAAACAATGCGCTCTCCTTTTAGTATCTCTTCCTTCGTGTATCCATTTTCGGTCATGAAGACAAATTCTTGCACTGAGGGTGCGAGAATCTCCTCGTACTTGGCAGCAATGAACATTGCCGTCACCCCGACGAGCTGGAGCTTAGCCAAGGAAACGACTCGTTTGGTGAGGAACCGATCCACGATATTGATGGCAATCCACAGTGTCTCAGGCAACATGTGATAGCGGAGGTGTACTTGCAGTAGCCAGTCGACGAGTGTTTGACGCATCGCCCAGGTAATTTCATTTTGAGCGTTCATGTAGTTGGCATCGGGCATCACTTCCTCCTATGAGATGTCGTGAGCGGAATTCAGACATACGACAAGAAGAAACGCGAACCTCAAGATCGCACATGTATTCGAAGATGTCTTCGGCATATTCAGAACACATCGTGGTGTCGAAAATATCGATTTCCTCGTGGAAGGTTTCACGAACGGCTCGAATTTCCTTGTGGTACTTTTGAGCTCGGTCCGTAGAAACTTCAGGCCAGACTCTCGGTGGTTTGGATTGTCGGGTAAGGGGCAAATCAGCATCGTCTTCTTCATCGCTACTGTCGAGGCCGTTCATGAGTTCAACGTCGTCCTCGTCCTCGACCAGGATAGCAACGGCAGCCTCGTCATCGTTTACGTCGTCCTCGACGTCCATGGCGCGAAGTTCTTCTTCAATCTCCGCGGGAGCAATAGGCTCAGGCGCCGGTCGCGAGGTACGTTTGACATGGTGTGTTGGTATCCGTGTTCGGACAACAGGGACGCGCGCGTGAGTCGCGTTCGCAACGGGTGCGGTGGCTTGGCTTCGCACGGGCGCCAGTGGTACCCGTTGGGCGACAGTGGTGGAATCCGACCGTCCGCGTTTCAGTGTGGTTTCGTCTTTCTCCTTTCCAGCCAGGAGCTTAATTTTTTGGGAGAAAGGTGACGAAGTCAACAACAGGTCTTCAAGAGACAGTGAGAGTAAACGCGTACTTTTCGGTTCACGGCTGCTAATGTGACCTCGCTCAACGCTGTTCGTGCTATGTTGGCTTTTGAGACTCCAAAGTCTTTCGTAACAAATCTTGAATTGCCAGCGGAAACGTTCGACGGTTGTCGGAGATGTTTACTTGTGGCATTCTCATCTGCCTTGGCGCGCTGAGCAGCAGTGCGTCTTTGAGGCAGCTGTGAAGGAAATGTATCATTAAAAGAGCACACTGGAAGGTGAAGAGTCTTACGCGGGCGTGATGGGTGGCCATTTCGTGGTTGATTTATATTTGAGGTCGAAAAGGATGATGACCTGTTGTTTGTTTGATGGATGTGAGAGAGAAAAGCAGAGAGAGATGTTGGATAGCGTGGCCTTTAGGCAAGTGAATGTTCTGTAAAACAAGGAAGAGAGAAAGAGGTGGTAAGGAAAAGAGTCCCACTTGTCAGCCTCAACTGGAACGAAACTCGAAGAGATTCAAAGCAGCCAAACTTTCGCCCTCTTGAACAACGATCACGTGCATCAAAGACAAATAACGAACAAATAACGCGTTCCACCTCGAGGCTGTCACGTCGCGTTATCTTCTCGTGATCGCGTTTCAATAATATTATATAATTAATTCATGTTCCGGAAAACAAAGAGAACAAGAGAGAACAAGCAAGGAGAAATTTATTCGGAACCATCATTTCGTCACCTCATTAATCAATCACAATTCTCCTCGTGTTTCTTCCCAACGTCGCACTTTTCCCCTTTCTTTCCAATCACTTTCACTAACCTGAGAGACACTGACACTCCCCAACCCTGCTCGCCATGATCCTGTCTTCAATTCCAGGGGTTCAACAAGTTCGACGCGTTCGTGAGTTGCATCCGTGTTTCCCAGAACCGTTCCCGGTTGCCAGCCTTGCTTCATAAGAAGTCGATGTCCCATATTCGTCACGGGTAGTGGGAGAGGTGGTGCCGGTTTAATGATTTCAGCCAGCTCCGAAGGCGGTGTGCTTGTTGGTGATGAACTGGGTGCCGAGCGTGGCAACAACGGTGCTACCCCTGGAGAGTCGGGGTGTGAATTGGGGAACATTGCCCGTCGACGCGCGGAACGATCGAGATATGGCGCCACAGTATCTGAATCAGTCTTGGAACGGTGTTGTGCCAATAAACTATGCTTGAGCAACCTCAGAGCCTTCTTTGGGTCCACGACCTCCCTTGTCACGTAGTCGGTCGAAGAATCGGAATCAATTTCGGCCACGTCTCGAGAACGTTTCACAGCTTTGCTGTTTTGTGCAGGGAAAAGTGAAATCTCATTCTGCCCGTGAGACGAGCAGTCTAAGCAGGGTAATCGATCCGCGTGCACATGAAGGGAAAAGACGCTACTTCCCACTGTCAAGGTGTCCAAGTGCCGCAACCGGCGAGGAACGCTAGCGATGCGAGGCGGAGATAATCGGGCTGGAGGTGTATCATTGTCCGAGTCGCTGTTGACGAAGGTCCCATGCACAGATCCCATATCGACAATTCCCCACTCCTTTCTGGTGGCGTCCCAGTAGATTGTCGCATGTAATTTTGAAACCTGCATTTCTTTCAGCCGTAATTTAGGTGTAGTGGATCCGATAGGAGCAACGTCTCGTCCAATTTGGAGTTCATTGTATCCGTCCACAATGGCGAGTCTGGATTTAGGAGGCAAGATGGTGCTCTGCAAAACAACAAGCCGAAGACATGGTGACGTCTCTTCAGCACGTTCATGAGGGGATGGGGGCGTTGAGAAACCATGTTCTGCCGATCCAGAAGCCGAGCCAGGCCATTCAAGAGAAGGATCGTACGCTTCTGCTTCTCCTCTGGATCTGTACTGCTGGTCGGAAATTTCGCCTTCTTCCATGATGACAACCGCTAATCTCAGGTACCTGATAAAAGAACGATATCAGAACTACGAAGAGCGTTCTCAAGGATACTAGCTCACCAGCCCCGTCAATGATTGAGAAACTGACATACAGAAGCTGAGGTATTGGGACACGAACGTGATGATAAGCGAAGAGTGCCCGAGACTCCGACTCAACGTTTTGGACGTTCCTAAACATCATGAGCAAACAGCGCCAACGAAGCTGCGAAGCATCGAACGGACGAACAACCACATGTTCATGCTGCTTGACCGTGTCATCAAAGCCACAAGAACCGCGAAGACCATTGAGATCAAGTCACTAGTTGGCCTTCTCTCAGTATCCTGCTGAACAATCCATTTACTTCGCAACACATACGAGCCAGATCCATGGAATTGTTCTCAGAGGTCCCCCCAACACAACGGTTGACATTCAAACTTTTTTCGTTGACCTTGAAGTTTTTTTCAGAACCACTCGAACCTTCTCTTGTCGAAAGAATGGCTGGTAAAAGTTGACAGTTCGAGCTCCACACCCTACCTCATTGTTCGTCCGAACCTCCTCGCACACACGCGTCGAATTCTGATGAAGCTATAACCTTCTCCCATTACCCCAAAAGAAATTTCA
>CEMH01202698.1:0-18871 GCA_001179725.1 Macrocystidia cucumis | reverse complement strand
GCACGCGTCTTGCCAGTAAAATGATCTAAGATCAAGCCAAATCATTAGTAAGCGACACGGGCACGTGACTATGATCACCCTGATGGCAAGCATCGGCAAATATTGCGTGGCGGCTTTGTTGCCGTCCCGCGATGAACCACTTTGTTGAATTGACGGAATATCACAAATTCGCAAATCTCATATTGACAAGAATGCTGAACTTCATCACACCTTGTGCGTTCAAATTCGACTCCTCAATAAACTTTTATGTTAACCAATATCGTAGACCTCCCACAGGCACCCGGATACTTGCCACTTTGGCAGCTTTTCGTCTCAAGCCTTGCCATTTTCAATTCTATTCAAAACTTCACCACTCTCAAACTGACGCGCCGCGTTTATAACGGCGTACCTCCCGCAACCGGTCATTTTTGCCTCGATTCTGACCTCTCATCCGTGTTCTGATCCCGACTGCAGTCACCGCTCTGCATGCCAGAACCTTTGGTATTTGGACGCTCACTGCAGCTTTCATTCGGCTTTATGCGGCTTACCATATTAGCAACAAGCAGTACGTATTTTGATGTCTTCCCAGTTCACCACCATGAGTTGACACGAATTGACAGACTGTATGATCTCGCGATCATCTCGTATTTCATTGCCTTTGGCCACTTTTTCTCTGAAGTCTTCATCTTCCGTTCTGCCAAAGTTGGTGCTGGCGTTCTTGGCCCAGCAATTGTCTCAAGTGAATGACCTTTTTGAAAGACTTTGAGCACCAATCGCTGATCAACTTTTCTGACAGCCTCCTCCTTGATTTGGATGTTCAAGCAATACGATTTCTATGTCAAGAGTTGATATACAGGTTTCGGCATCGTAAGGCCCTACTGGCAGTGTTTTCCATTTGCAGCCTGTTTCCCATATACCCTAGACACACCTTTCAATGTGAACATTCCATTCCCCTTTCATCCTGGAGCAACGGGTCGTCGAGTGGTGTCCTGCTTGGCATTGAAGGTAAAACTACCACGAATGGCTAACCCAGGCATTTGAGATCCGTTTCTATAATGTTTTGAGATGAGACCTTTCAGGAGGTGTTTACACCCTGGTTCAGCTGATCTCTCCGAGGCCCCTAGAAATTTTCTTCATGTGCCCTGGTGGTATCAGGTAGACTTTTTGGGGGTGTACATACGTGAGTCCCAGCTCTTTCGTCTACAGTGTGGTTTTTTCCAATTTTCGTTCCATGTGAACGTTGACTCCATCAAGCAGTCCAACTGATCTTTTTTCCCTTCATTTGGATCCGGCCGGTCGTCAACAGGTCGCCTAGAATACATATCCAATTCATCCTCAAGTGGATGGCTCAGCCTCCCGGCCAGCGTAAAGCTCGGTCAGGCGACGGAAGAATGAACGTGGAGGGTCGCGACGAGTGTTTCGCCCTTCTGCACACCACTAATAGTAACGAATATTCTCGTCTTCCTGTCGAGCCACAGGTATGTAACGCACGTTCGGATCTACCGCCACGACCTTGATGTGCGTTTCGTCATTTCTCAGACTGCCAAAATTTTCGGGAAAAGCCTCAGTCACGGGAGAAGCGTTTTTGAGGATGATCACAAAAGCAGTTGACACCAACTACGCACCTTCTCGTAAGACGAAGAGAAAGGAAGAGAGAACACGATATTCCGACACGCCATGGCGTAGGTATCGGGTTTGATTCGAAGTCTACCGTCATCATGTATCAAAGAAGCGGTGGGTTCACACTGAAGCCTGTTGTTTTGGAACAGGATGGAAATATACTTAGCCCCGCTTTTTGCTCATTGGACGAGAGATTCCCCGATCTCTGGGGTATTAGACCAGGGCTCCAAGAGAAGGACTCGTGGTTTCTCGATCGCCATGCGTTGATATAGCTTTTTTTTTTGCAAATGAACCGCAAGGTTGCATGGAAGTACCGTCCCCTGATCGGCCTCAGAAAACCTTCGGGCAGGTTCATACCTCAGAGGGAGGAGGTCGAAGACGGAAGGTTTAATGAAACCATCATGTTGTGACATGCATGGCATGTGGTTTCGAATATCGACTAAGTAAGCGCGGGTCCTCATGCATGGACCTCATTCACCCAGATGCGAAGACAGCTGCTGGTTGGACCCGTTCGCTTTTCTGCGACAGGGGAAGACGAAGCGAGCGACGGTAGTATGTACTTAGTCCCCGTGAGAGTGGTTGAAAACCATGATGCCCCGTTCTGCCTTTCGATTCCGCAATTCAAAAGGGGCGACTTTTTTGCGACCGACGGCAAGGAAGGGCAGGGTGATGAGGTCGCGATGGGTAAATTTAGCGAGCAAACAGCACCATGGCCACCTTCCCCCCAAAAAAAAAACCAAACAAGCGATCAAAGTGGACGGCAGCCTGAGATTAAACCCGACTTTGAGGAAGAGGCGTTTTAGGTATTTCTGGAGAAGGTCTTCTCTTTCGCCACTGATTTTGGGACCTCTGAGAATCTTGACGTTCATATGTGCGACACGCGAATTACCGACCGGCGAATCCCATGAATTCCCAGAGCAGTCAACACGGAGCTTGCGTCGTTTGACGGAAGGCGAAAAAAAAATTGTATAGAATATACTATAGGTATCGTACACTGATTTGACGAAAACTGTAACCATTTTTTAATCAGATGATGCCATATCCTTCTAGTAAAGACCACACTACAGAAATGCAGGGATGACCCATTGATCCTGCAAGAAGCGGGGTTATGCGATAATATTGTACGTTGGTTCTCGCCGTTTGTAACCACCCTCATGGCAAGGTTGAGCCGATGGGTAGTCGTTGAGCCCCGTCGTCGAAGAGCATAGACGAAAATGACACAGCTTTCCGAAGAGGCTCCGTTGTTTGTGGTGTTGATCCGTGCGGGGTGGGAGAATATTTGGTTCAGGACGCTGGTTAGCGGAGATCAAATATGGAAATATTTGATGATGGGGCCGGGAACTGACCCGGGATTGGAAAAGGCTCGGCCATCGTGTACACGTAAATGCAACAGGCACTTCACACAGAAAAAGTGCAAACTCGTTCTTACGAGACCGTCCGTGAGCACGTTCGGTGGTTTGAAGGACACCTGAGGCACACGTTTGAACGTAAAAGTGGATGTTTGAAGTTTCGATTGAGTTCTTTTGTGATGTGACCGGGAGTTCCTGCCGGGGTGACATACCATAAATAGAAAACCTCTGTAAAATTCCAAGCAATTTTGCCGGATGGCGATTTGCGCGTGACTGTCTTGCAGGGACCCGTAATACAAACCGTAAGTCATATATAAGCCCGATGCTCCAAGGACGGCTCATCGTCAATTTATAGTCCACATTCCCTCTTCGAAATTATCCAGAATGCCACAAACTCAATACCCTCCAGAGCTCTTGTTTACTATATGTGCCCACATCTACTCGTCATGTTTACCTCCTCAAACTCCTTCGCTTGACCCCTTGGTTCTTGGCGACCACGGAATTCCGTCTGCCCTTCCTTCATCCTTGCCACCAGGCAACTGGCCAGAGCCAGTTTCTAGACGCACTTTGGCGAACCTCTGTCTCGTCAATCATGCTTGGTACGAGGCTGCGAAACCTTGGTTATGGCACAAGTACGATTCATTCCGTTTCAGTTGTCTTCTTTTCTGACTCTCCGTCCGTTACATCAGGTTAGAAGTTCGTCTCCCTCGAAGCTGGCTTGGCCTAGTGGAAGAAATTGCTTGGGACTACGACGAAGATGCCATTGACCTGACAATTCAGGCGGCAGCCAAGGCAGCAATATCCTCGACCAAAGTCGGTCCACATGACGATGAAGAAGCAACTCGCAAAATGCAAGATTGCATCCTCGATACCCTGGAAGACGCGGACCATGTGATCTCACCAGACCTTCTTTCACCCATGGCATCCCGAGATCCGAGTCCCCGACGACTTCGCCCGAAGAGCAAGAGTCCTGCGCGGTGGAGAATCCTTCGCTCCATTAGTGATGCTATCCAAAACGTTCTTGATCAGAGGCAGCCTGGGGTATATGGTGAGGCACATGAATCTCGATCATTGCTGAACAAACTAATCAAAATTGATAGTTCCTACACCGGATGATCCCCGACCCGGTCGATTTGTACGTCACCTTGACTTCAATCACTTCCGCACAATTGGGATGCGCCGTTCTGTCGAGGAAGGTGTCAACAGTCGCTTTGTGACTGGCGATCGAGTTGAGGCCGTGTTAAAGGTATGCATTGTTTATGCTCACGTCGCGTTGTCGGATCATTGACATCATTTCCCAGGAAATGCCTAACTTGACGGCGTTTGGAGCAACGGAATACATGGACGGCGCGTTGACCCTACCCGTTCTCAAAGAACTATTCCTTCGCGGTACTCCTTCACGCGGACGAGGTCGCCCTTCTCGGAATCGCGGAATCTTTGATACTGAGGAAGACGATCGAGAAAGAAGACGGGAGTGTCGAGATCTGGAGGCTATCGATCTTACAGGTTGTGTCAGTGCCGTTTTTGTCAACGCGTTGACCGAATTCGTCAATACCCACCTCTTACCCCCCAACGATGAATCCAACCCACAAGAAACCAACGAATTTGATCGCGTTCGATTCTCTCGCACTCCAGAAGAAACGCCAACGTTCCCGGGTCTGCAACGGCTAGGGATGCGTGGCGTCAAGTCGATTGTCCCTCGGATCCTCGCACCCTTCCTAACGGCATTCCCTTCCCTGACACATTTGGACTTGTCAGGAACTCGGGTCACACCAGAAATTCTTTATACCCTGGGATCTTCGCCAACCGTTAGGTTGCAATCACTCGCACTTGCTCGCTGCACACGGTTGACCAGCACAAGCATCAAGGACTTCTTGATTAGCTCACCCGTTACAAGTCAACTCACTGAACTCAACCTTTACGGTGATTTTACTTCGCACTCCGCTGTCGCCGCGGACGACCTCGAGGAAATCCTCCAGCATGCTCCCTGCTTCTTGAGTGAAAATCTCGTCTACCTGGATCTCTCCAGTGCCCCACTCACTAAAAACCTCTTACTCCGAGTGTGCCCACCGCAACCCAACCTTCGCTCGCTCGGTATCTCTCATATTCCGACACTGGAGCTTAAATCCGTGACGGAATTCCTAAAGCTCAAGGCGCCAAATGTCGAAATTCTAACTCTCATTGGTACCTCACCGGAACTTGACTGTGGCCTTCGTCCTGGTGGAGGTAACGCGGACGGAGCTCCACGTGGCTCGATTCGGCAATCGTCAACAGCCTTGCACACGCATCTGATCCGACCGTTGTGTACGCCGCCGTTCTCCTTCAGTCTGTCCGCACCCGCAGCCAAACCCTCACCGCCTCCGACAAGACTGCGGGTCATCGAGTTGTCAACGGTCATGCTCAGTGGCTTGGGCGCGGGTGCAGGATCATGGAAGATCGTGAGGAGCAAAGGTGGGAGGGGGTGGTACGTTGACACTGCCAGTGGTTGGGTGGCAGAATGTGGATCGGGGGAGGGGAGTGTTCTTCGACGCGACTTGGAGCCTACACACCCACTGCGCGCCGAGTTTGAGCGGTTATCAGAAGCGAACGGGAATGTCAGTAGTGGGACAGGATGGCACGCACGGAAGATGGAGGTTTGTCGTTTCGAATTCCTCAATTCCGACTCAGCATCTGATTTCTTTTCGAATTCAGATTCTTCTTGGTCATGGCATGCTTGGAAGGGAAGATGGACTGTACGGAGCAGTGTCTTTCGCTTACCAAGGATAACAGCTCGATTTTACTAAATTTTCGCTCATACAACTAAACAGGAAGACCGATATCTACTTACAACTCACACTTCTCATTTTCAATATCGTCATTTTCAATTTATCTGGAGGACATCTACGAGGAATATAGACACACAGGGAAGCCTCACTATACAACAGCTGAAAATGTAAATAACGAAATTCCGTACATATACTTTCTAATGAAATATCCTAGTTAGTACGAAAAATGAATCGCTTTTTCTTCGTTATAAGGGGAAAGCGGTGAAGTATTGGTACTCGGACAGACAACTAAAGGTTGTAGTTCGCGAAGGACAACAGACAAGGGTAAGTTAGCACGGTCAATTGTGCCTCAACGGCGAAGTATGCATCGAGGTGAAGTCGTGATGGAAAATCAGCTTATGCTATTTATCCCGATGCAAAATGGCGCAAGGGATCCCTGCTTCTGCCAGTTTATGGCAAGCATCATACAAGTTCCCGATATATCGGTGTCATTCGAACATCACTAAAGCACATGTCCATGAAACCTGTGTTGGCGCGCATGCACAACCATTATAGATCTTCCCGACCTCGTTTAGGGTACTAGGGCGGCACGTATTACTTGATGGCACAAGGCGATGCTCACTGCTTAGGCCAGCGTTGACTGGGAAACCTAAGAAAAGAATACTGGACAAATGCTAGTGGATAACAGGATTGAACATGATGAGACTGACAGGCACCGTCATTGTGCTGTGCCAATTCACCACAACAACCTGTACTGTATCACGCCACGTGGGAACGAGCGAGTGGTGTACAAACCTGTCGCGTTCAATTCTCAACTTCGATTTCGGACACGGCCCGTGCAAAAATCAGTAGTATATCAACCAAGCTGTTCCCCATTCCTTTCAAATCTTCTTTTCCCTCTCTTCTTCTTCAACCTTGACCTAGATATGGCTGGTGAGTGCAATTATCCGTTTTCTTGAGGACTCCACCAACTCTACTCTTCTCTCCTGGACAGACACGAATGATGTGGCAACGACGTCTGCCGCGGTGACTCTCGAGAAGACCATATCCAACAGTGCAAATCGCAGACGATCCCTGCGCCAACCAACGAAGAAGTCGTCAATCATGCCGGACCTCGAACAGTTGCGCAGAGCGACGTCCATAATGCTGATGCCGGAACGTAAACTCGCCCCACCGCCATCTTTTGGACAATCTCTGAAGCACATCGCGCTTGCATCTTGTAAGCCACCCTGAGCGGTTCTTGGGTGTCTTGGCGGTTTACTAATCACTGTCCACCTTCAACATAGACCTCAACATTCTCCTCGTTTGTATTCCAATATCAGTATGTAAAATCGGCCTTGCATGTACCAGTTAAATCCCCTCAACTCTTCAAAACTCTTAGTGGGCATTCCACTTCGCTCTCAAGGAGGACGACAAGAATAAGGATATTCTTGTTTTTGTTTGTGGGTCCATTATCCTTGGCATCCCTTTCGGCATTGAACCCCCTTCCCCGCAGTCGCTTTCTTGGCAATAATACCACTGGCAAAAGTGAGTCCTTGTTCAAATAAGTTGCAACCTTGGGCGCTCATTTTGTACAGCTGCTTGCTTTGGCTACGGATGAACTGTCGATGCGTGTTGGTCAAACGTTGGCAGGCCTCCTAAACGCCACTTTGGTAAGATGCGATCTGTCGTTCTGCCTGCTACCATCTAACACCTGAAATCAGGGAAATGCGTAAGTTGTTGACCTCTATCCGCCTCTCCGTGTAACTGCTCAGCTTATGTAAAACTGCAGCGTTGAACTGATCATCTCGGTGAGCGCTGCCTTTAATTTGGTTATGGAGTGGTAGACTCACTTCTGGGCAGATTGTGGCACTGATCAAATGTGAACTTCGTATTGTTCAAGCTTCTCGTACGTTGAGAATTCTATGCGACATTTCACACCCCTAACATCTTACATCGCAGTCGTGGGATCTATCCTCAGCAATTTGTGTGAGTCAAGGCGAACTATGCTTCCATGACGAGTCTTATTTATTCACGATGTCTAGTGTTGGTTCTTGGAATGTGTTTCTTCTGCGGCGGCCTCAAATATTCTGAACAAGGGTTTGGCGCGAGTGAGTGGATTCATGTGAAAATAGCTGGCGGTTGCTGAACCTTCGGGAGTATAGGTGCAACGCAATTGAATTCGTCTTTGCTTACAATCAGCGTCATTGCTGTACTTCTTCCAGCGGCTTTCCACTTGTCTTTCACAGGTGACGTTGGAGCAGAAGGAAAAAAGATTCTCTCTGTCAGCCACGGTGTGAGTAGGTAGCTGTCAATAGCGTATCACACCTAATTTTGCATATCACAGGTTGCCCTCATTCTTATCTTCAGTATGTTTCTCCTGGGACCGCTCTGTAGTGTTTGTACTGAACTACATGATTACAGTCTACGGAGCGTACCTGTACTTCCAGTTATACTCTCACACTGCTCTCTACCAGGACGCCGGGGACCATGTCATCAAGAGTACTGCATATGTCGACGGAAGACATATCAAGATTCCGAAGATCCTTCGACGCCGAAAGGAGAACCATAACGGAAAAACTTCAGAAACAGGAAGTGACGAGAACACTACCGTCGACCAACACACGAGGACCAATACACAGGGCAGCGGGACCTTTGGCGCCCATACCGTGTTGACGACGGAACCTGGTGACATTGACGTGGAGACTAACCAGGAGGAAGAGGAGGAAGAGACGCCTCAGATGACCCTCTGGATGACGCTTGTGCTCCTTGTGATTGTTACTGTGGTGCGTCTCCTCGATCCGCAAGCTGGAATGTGTCACTAAAGCACCGCCCAGGTTGTCGCCGTCACTGCAGAGTTTCTAGTTGGTTCGATCGACGGTCTTGTAGAACGATCTGGGATCAACAAAGAGTTCGTGGGCATCATACTGCTCCCAATTGTTGGAAACGCCGCAGGTACGTAGTATCCGCGTTAGGTTGTCTATCATACCCTCATCCAAGTAAAGAGCATGTAACCGCCGTCACCGTCTCCGTCAAGGACAAACTGACTCTCAGTCTCAGCGTCGCTGTTGGCTCCAGTATTGTGAGCCTCCACAATCGTCACCAATGACGCAACTTTACTGACATAGAGAGTTCCACAGCAAATTGCGTTGTTCGTAATTCCGTAGGTCTTGTCTCCATTCAGTTGCAGATCTGGATTTGATATTGAATGCCCTCAGGTTCATTGTTACGCTCGGATGGATACTTGGAAAACCCCTCACCATGCTTTTTGATCCATATGAATCGATCACACTGTTCCTGGGAGGTACGCTTTTCACTCCACAATGACGAAGACATCGCTGAGTTCTGCACGTTTAGTCTTGACTGTGAATTACGTCGTTCAAGATGGCAAGTCGAACTGGCTTGAGGGTTTAATCTTGATGTGTGAGTCGGCACATCCACGGCTTTCATGACCGTGCCAAAGCCTTACTGCAATCTCGCAGGTCTCTACGTCATATTGGGCGTCACCTTCTGGTTTTATCCAGGTATTTTTCGAAGCTTGTTCCTCGTTTGGCCAATCTCATCCGTTTGTTTTAGGTTCCGATCCATCTGGGTTACTCGCATTCTGCCACCAATAAGCCAGTCTCCTGATACCCAACCGCTTGATCATATACCCTCTTTGAGATGACCGATGTTGCTTCTGAATAATATCTTGACGCCCTCCGATGCTTGATTTATACACTCGTTTGTTTCTGTATGATAGCTTACTATAATGGATATCACAGTTTCGCCTTGTTCTCGGTGCTAGTCAATGTCACCGCAGCAGAGGCGAGCACAACGACATTCCGTTCTTTCACCTTCGTGACTGCAACATGCCTTTAGGGCCGTGCTTATACTGATCACAAAACGCTGCTTACCGAAAATGACCTTGGGACCTTCCTTCCACATTTCCGTTATCAGCGTTTCTCCAGGGTAAACGACACCGGCAAAGCTACACATGGCATAGATGAGGGCTGTGCCTTTTCTCTCTGGGGAAAACCTGAGTGGACATACCGAACTTTGATATCGCTGTAACCACCATAAGTCTTGAGAACGTGCTTAGCCGCGATTCCCATAGAGCACATGCCATGCAGGATCGGCCGGTCAAACCCGCCAATTGCTGCAAAGTCTGGGAGGATCTGAACGCAGATGAGAACTCAGCGCGTGATTCAACAAGCGGGGGTGGGCGTGTGGCTCACATGGAGGGGGTTCGTATCTCCGCTTAGGCTGGTTGACAGATGGGGGTTTTATATATGAGATGCGGCGAACGAGTGCCCTAGAAGAAGCAAGCAGACTGACCGGTACAATGCAGCCTGAGAGGGAGCCGTCTTCTCCTCCACGATGGCGTCGGGTGCGCGTTCAGGTGGGGTGTTGAGAGCAGTAGCGGGCCCGCGGTCTTGTGCGATATTGAAAGACACCAGCCGAGAACATCGTCAACACCCAAGGTTTTCGATAGGAGAAGGTCCCCCCAAATGGTAAAGGGGGGGCGGGGGTTCACCCATACTGACCTTTACCGACACGCTTGCCACCAAAACCACCAGACCCACGAATGAATGAGACGCATTGGTTCTCGAACAAGACTTTGCCCGTTCGCTTGTCTCGCGTTTCAATGATGATCGTGAGAGCGGCTGCTTTCCCTTTATCGAGAACCTCATACAACCTGATGGTTTACATATGAATAAAAGTGGGGGAATGAGGTCCAACACGGTAACATCGGAAAGCTGAGATGAAAACCCACCGAGCTTGGTTGATCAGCTCTCCGCTCGTTGGTATAGGCGCTTTGATGCTCAAATAATGTTCCCCATGTAAAACCTTCGCCTATGAATCGGTGAAAAAAAAGGGCACATCCGTGAGCAAATACCGCCGACCAGTGCCTAAGTAAGGAGGGAGTACTCACCGGGTTGAAATTAGGCAACCAATCTAAAGGAACCACCGACATGGCCTGGAACTGCGGTATCAACCCATACGTCGGCAACGCCGCAAAGTTCTCGTCTCCTTCATAAGTCCATTGCAACTCGTCTGCAGTAGCCCCGATTCCCAAATTGTACAAGATGACGTCGCGCTGGTGAAGCAAACACAGAAATCAGTAGCGTTCAGTCAAGGCGTGGCCCAGCATGATGTGCCAGGACGAGGCTTGACCCGGTTCCGCACCTCTGTGTATGTGAAAAACTCTTCTTCTGGAATGGCTTTTTTGGCGTTAGCAACCAATTGAGAGTCTTCTGGTTCAGAGAAATCGGCGGTTTTCAGGGACATGGTACGACAACGATTGTTCTCGGGTTTGGTTTTTAGGACGTGGTCAAAGCCAAAAATCACAAGCCAACTTCAACAGTTGTAGCGGTTTCAATGTGGAAATGGTGGGCATATAGGCCCGGGGTTATAAAAATGACACCTGGGGAAACACGCGGATTTTGATAGATTATGGATGCCACGCTTGGGGAAATCCCGACAGCCCTCTTGCTAACGCTATATACTATCTACTGTTACAGCTTCGCTTTCACTGGGGTTTCGTCGTCTCTGTCTGCAATCATCTGTTCGTTTTGATAACCGTCAGGGAAACGTTCAAGAGGGTGGAAAAATCCACACACCGTTTGTACAGCTTCTTGGGTCGAAGCAGGGTTCGTTGCATGTTCGTCTGGTGAGGAGGAACGAGTGAGTTTCATGACGAGCTCGACGGACTGGTTCGGGAAAAGCTCAACACACCGAACTTGGTGATGTTTTCCCAACGTGAAATCACGTCTTCGGGCGCGTATGGCTTCTGAGACACAAATCGGTATCCTCCCGCTCTTTGCCATCTTGTTTGAGCAGCCCAGCCACCCATCACTTCAAAGAGCGACCCAGTTGTCTCTGTGTTGTCTATTTTTGATTCTTCATTAACGTGAAAACGTGAAAGGACAGCCATGAACGCTCACCTTCACTGGTCAAGTAACCCACTAGAGGGGATATGTATTCAGGCTGTCGAGAGTCAGCAGATGTTTCTATCAATGGAGATATAAGATTACAAACCTTGAAAGCCTCAACCATCTCCTTGGACCTATACCACTGATCAGCCTGGGCGCTCGGATGGTATGAAACAAATGTACCATATTGTGCTCGTCATTGCAGTGCCAGCCGAGGGAGCGATGACATTCGCTAAGATGTTGTATTTCTTCCCTTCGATCGCCAGAGTTCGGGTCAAACCAGTGATCGCTGCCTTCGCAGTGGAATACTAATCAAAGGAGTCATCGAATCAAGCTCAGCGAATCTAAACGAGAGCTGCCTCACGTTTGCCTGGCCAAAGTTACCGTCTGTACAATTCCAGACATCAACTCGGAACGCAACGACACGACGAAGAAAAAACGTACAGATACCGACCCCCGAGGAGGTTGTCACGATTCTGCCATACTTCTGTTGCTGGAAGATGGGCCAAACGGCTTTCGTGATCTAAAGTCTTGTATTAGGTTACCAGTCATCGATGCATTCAGAAGGTGAAAACCTTATATGTGCCACTATCGGAGATGTCAGTTCCAAGCCTAGATGACCAGAAATAGCTACGGACCGAAGATGAACAGCTATCACAGCATCCCACTGTTGCTCTGACATGCCTTGGAACGACACATCCCGCAGTATCCCAGCGTTCGCAACGACCACATGTACACCACCAAATCTGTCCAAAGCCGTTTTGACGATAGTATCTCCATCCTCCGCGGAACAGACTGCAGCAACAGCTTTGCCTCCAGCTGCGCAAACGATATCATGTTATTTGAGTGTCCCAAAGAAGACGCGACATTGACACACCTTTCACAATTTCTTCTACCACAGCATTGGCGCCCTTCTCGCTCACGTCATTGACGACGACATTTGCTCCTAGACGCGCATACATCAAAGCATAGACACGGCCTAACCCAGCTCCAGCGCCTGTAATAATTGCTGTCTTTCCATCAAAGCGAACTTCAGGCGATGCTTGAGGGTTTGATGTTACTGCTAGTGACTTCTTCAGATTTTCCTAGAGCATGTCTCGTTGGTTGTTGCCACCGGTCTGTGTCTTGTGTAAACATACCATTGGGTTTCCATCCTGCATCAACGCGGGGCTGCGAACTTCAACACATGGCATTGAGAACCAAGGCTAATCAACTCACTGGTCTGCACCATTAAAGTTCACCAACTCTTCCCATTTACTCTTCACCTGAGCAAATAGTTAGGAAGGCTGACGACATTAAGGGTCTTTCGGAAACGTACAGCAGAGGGCGTAAACGAGGGGTCAGGCTTGAAGAACGCTCCTTTGCTGCGTTCCCAGCGGATTTCTGCCAAGAAACCGCCGCCAATCTCAAATACCCTTCCAGAAGCGTCGGGACCGTCGGGGTGTGTAACAGCAATGACAAACGGAGCGATGTATTCCGGCTGTCGAACGCAACGATTGAGGTTTTTGGGGTACAATGACGTCATGGACTGTTTTAACGCACGCTGATTCTTTCCAATATTTCGGGAGGCATGGATGTGGCTGTCATTGCCGAGGCAGCAATCTGGAAAAGGCGCTAAGAGTGGTTCGGGAGTACAAAAGATCCTAGGGAACTCACGGGAGCGATAGCGGTGGCTTTGATGTTATATTTTGCACCCTCAATAGCAAGCGTCTTGGTGAAACCGACCAATCCCATCTTCGCCGCACTGTAGTTAGCTTGGCCAAAGTTTCCTGCCAGACCGTTATTATCAGTAACCAAGGAAATTTCATGGAGTATATTCACACACCATACAATCCCGCCGCACTAGCGGTGTTGATGATCCGCCCAAACTTCTGCTTGCGGAAATGTGGCCAAGCGGCTTTCGTGCAAGAGTAAGCGCCCTTCAAATGCACCTCGGTGATCTGGTCGAACTCTTTATCCGACATGGACTTGAACCTGTTGCAAAAAAGAGCCATCCCTTTTAGCCAACAAGCAGCTACAGGGTTTCCAACATCAACCCAGATGTCGCAGGTACTCACGCTCTATCCCGCAGAATACCAGCATTGTTGATCAAGATGGTGATCCCGCCAAAGGTATCCAACGCTGTCTGAATGACCGCCGCACCGTCCGAGACAGAAGATGTGTTCTTGACGGCTTTACCGCCCGCTAAGAGGGTTGTCGGTGTTTAGTGTTTAGATTCCTTCCATCGTATTCCAAGTAAGGTAAAAGTCAGACCTTGCACGATTTCATCAACGACCTTCTGAGCAGCTTCAGGATTGAAGTCGTTTACGACGACGTTGGCACCCCGGGAAGCATATAACAACGAGTAACTATCAAAGGGGTGAGTGGTGAAACTCTTTGGGAGGTGGTGCGGTACATACGTTTTACCAAGTCCACCGCCAGCACCGGTGACGACGACGGTGTGTCCTTTGAATGAGAGGGTCATGGTGTTAAGGATGAGGAGAGTTACAGTTAAAGATGTTGGTTGAAGGTGGACAAGCGTGAAATAGCAAGGGACGAATGCATGTGAAATTGGATTTATTTCATTTTACCCCGGTGAGCACATCAACTCTGCCCCCTTCCGGTCCACTGGCACATTCTTCCGGATGCAATCCCCCTCACTCAATCAAACCAAGGACAAAACATGTGCGGGTGGCAAGACCATGTTATTGTGAATAAATACGAGCGAGAGGATATGAGCGTCCGGCGCGAGAATGTCAATCGTACTATGTATATAACCACAATCCCACAAATTGTAGAAACGAAGAATGATCGCGACGCCGGAGTCTTCATGGACTGATCCAGGGTGACCGTCACCAACAAAACGAGAGAGTAGAGCGGAATAAGAAAAAAAATAACGAAAAAAGGATAACGGCAGGAACTAGAGAGAGGGGAAACGAATGGGCATGAGTCACAAACGTGTTGTGAAGCACCAATAGAGGCATAGAGGTGGAACGATCGTGGGGGACATGAGATGCGTGACGGTAAAATTTTGGAAGGAAGGTTTTTGGGAGTTTGTGGGGTCCAGTAAGAGGGGGGCCAAAAGGGAGGGGACATGATCGATAGCAAGTTTGACGATGACATAGACGGCGGAGCTCGTGGGCCAGAAAAAACATAACGAGGAAATGCAGTTGTCGAGAACCAAAAGGATATGAAGATATGACAGATAATTGAACATCGAGATGCGGATGAAGAAAGATGCAAGAGTAGAAGGGATGCGTCTGGCGATACACAATGGAGAGGGGTAGGAAAGCGAGTGAGAGCGAGGGTTGGAGGCTCATTCCTCGTACATCATCTGCTCCTCGGAACCATGTCGACTGCTCATGTGCGCCTTTGCCCATTCGATGGCGAATAACGAGGCTTTGAGGAACTTTTTGCTTGCGTACTTTTTGCATACGTAGTGGTTTGAGAAGTTCTCCTCGCTGAGCTTTTCGGCGAGCATCTCGTGACCAGGTTGAAGTTGCTCCTCTGTGTAGTCCGAGTAGAACACGAACGCATCATTCTGACTCGAATTGTCAGTCACATGTTTAGAAGAAGCCTGGAAAGTAACACTGACCCAGTCGCCACCAAGCATCTTCCTTGCGCAGTACATCCCGACAGCAGCTATCAGGCTAGGCTTTACCCGAAGGAAACGATTATCCAGAAGCGTTACTTCTGTCAAGAACTTGCTGAGCGTCCTCGTCTGGATATCGTAGTCGTCAGCCTTGCTGATCTTGCGCATCCAGCTGTACGGCGAGCAATAATGCGAAATCCTGAACTCCAGTGTTTGCAAAACAATGCGCTCTCCTTTTAGTATCTCTTCCTTCGTGTATCCATTTTCGGTCATGAAGACAAATTCTTGCACTGAGGGTGCGAGAATCTCCTCGTACTTGGCAGCAATGAACATTGCCGTCACCCCGACGAGCTGGAGCTTAGCCAAGGAAACGACTCGTTTGGTGAGGAACCGATCCACGATATTGATGGCAATCCACAGTGTCTCAGGCAACATGTGATAGCGGAGGTGTACTTGCAGTAGCCAGTCGACGAGTGTTTGACGCATCGCCCAGGTAATTTCATTTTGAGCGTTCATGTAGTTGGCATCGGGCATCACTTCCTCCTATGAGATGTCGTGAGCGGAATTCAGACATACGACAAGAAGAAACGCGAACCTCAAGATCGCACATGTATTCGAAGATGTCTTCGGCATATTCAGAACACATCGTGGTGTCGAAAATATCGATTTCCTCGTGGAAGGTTTCACGAACGGCTCGAATTTCCTTGTGGTACTTTTGAGCTCGGTCCGTAGAAACTTCAGGCCAGACTCTCGGTGGTTTGGATTGTCGGGTAAGGGGCAAATCAGCATCGTCTTCTTCATCGCTACTGTCGAGGCCGTTCATGAGTTCAACGTCGTCCTCGTCCTCGACCAGGATAGCAACGGCAGCCTCGTCATCGTTTACGTCGTCCTCGACGTCCATGGCGCGAAGTTCTTCTTCAATCTCCGCGGGAGCAATAGGCTCAGGCGCCGGTCGCGAGGTACGTTTGACATGGTGTGTTGGTATCCGTGTTCGGACAACAGGGACGCGCGCGTGAGTCGCGTTCGCAACGGGTGCGGTGGCTTGGCTTCGCACGGGCGCCAGTGGTACCCGTTGGGCGACAGTGGTGGAATCCGACCGTCCGCGTTTCAGTGTGGTTTCGTCTTTCTCCTTTCCAGCCAGGAGCTTAATTTTTTGGGAGAAAGGTGACGAAGTCAACAACAGGTCTTCAAGAGACAGTGAGAGTAAACGCGTACTTTTCGGTTCACGGCTGCTAATGTGACCTCGCTCAACGCTGTTCGTGCTATGTTGGCTTTTGAGACTCCAAAGTCTTTCGTAACAAATCTTGAATTGCCAGCGGAAACGTTCGACGGTTGTCGGAGATGTTTACTTGTGGCATTCTCATCTGCCTTGGCGCGCTGAGCAGCAGTGCGTCTTTGAGGCAGCTGTGAAGGAAATGTATCATTAAAAGAGCACACTGGAAGGTGAAGAGTCTTACGCGGGCGTGATGGGTGGCCATTTCGTGGTTGATTTATATTTGAGGTCGAAAAGGATGATGACCTGTTGTTTGTTTGATGGATGTGAGAGAGAAAAGCAGAGAGAGATGTTGGATAGCGTGGCCTTTAGGCAAGTGAATGTTCTGTAAAACAAGGAAGAGAGAAAGAGGTGGTAAGGAAAAGAGTCCCACTTGTCAGCCTCAACTGGAACGAAACTCGAAGAGATTCAAAGCAGCCAAACTTTCGCCCTCTTGAACAACGATCACGTGCATCAAAGACAAATAACGAACAAATAACGCGTTCCACCTCGAGGCTGTCACGTCGCGTTATCTTCTCGTGATCGCGTTTCAATAATATTATATAATTAATTCATGTTCCGGAAAACAAAGAGAACAAGAGAGAACAAGCAAGGAGAAATTTATTCGGAACCATCATTTCGTCACCTCATTAATCAATCACAATTCTCCTCGTGTTTCTTCCCAACGTCGCACTTTTCCCCTTTCTTTCCAATCACTTTCACTAACCTGAGAGACACTGACACTCCCCAACCCTGCTCGCCATGATCCTGTCTTCAATTCCAGGGGTTCAACAAGTTCGACGCGTTCGTGAGTTGCATCCGTGTTTCCCAGAACCGTTCCCGGTTGCCAGCCTTGCTTCATAAGAAGTCGATGTCCCATATTCGTCACGGGTAGTGGGAGAGGTGGTGCCGGTTTAATGATTTCAGCCAGCTCCGAAGGCGGTGTGCTTGTTGGTGATGAACTGGGTGCCGAGCGTGGCAACAACGGTGCTACCCCTGGAGAGTCGGGGTGTGAATTGGGGAACATTGCCCGTCGACGCGCGGAACGATCGAGATATGGCGCCACAGTATCTGAATCAGTCTTGGAACGGTGTTGTGCCAATAAACTATGCTTGAGCAACCTCAGAGCCTTCTTTGGGTCCACGACCTCCCTTGTCACGTAGTCGGTCGAAGAATCGGAATCAATTTCGGCCACGTCTCGAGAACGTTTCACAGCTTTGCTGTTTTGTGCAGGGAAAAGTGAAATCTCATTCTGCCCGTGAGACGAGCAGTCTAAGCAGGGTAATCGATCCGCGTGCACATGAAGGGAAAAGACGCTACTTCCCACTGTCAAGGTGTCCAAGTGCCGCAACCGGCGAGGAACGCTAGCGATGCGAGGCGGAGATAATCGGGCTGGAGGTGTATCATTGTCCGAGTCGCTGTTGACGAAGGTCCCATGCACAGATCCCATATCGACAATTCCCCACTCCTTTCTGGTGGCGTCCCAGTAGATTGTCGCATGTAATTTTGAAACCTGCATTTCTTTCAGCCGTAATTTAGGTGTAGTGGATCCGATAGGAGCAACGTCTCGTCCAATTTGGAGTTCATTGTATCCGTCCACAATGGCGAGTCTGGATTTAGGAGGCAAGATGGTGCTCTGCAAAACAACAAGCCGAAGACATGGTGACGTCTCTTCAGCACGTTCATGAGGGGATGGGGGCGTTGAGAAACCATGTTCTGCCGATCCAGAAGCCGAGCCAGGCCATTCAAGAGAAGGATCGTACGCTTCTGCTTCTCCTCTGGATCTGTACTGCTGGTCGGAAATTTCGCCTTCTTCCATGATGACAACCGCTAATCTCAGGTACCTGATAAAAGAACGATATCAGAACTACGAAGAGCGTTCTCAAGGATACTAGCTCACCAGCCCCGTCAATGATTGAGAAACTGACATACAGAAGCTGAGGTATTGGGACACGAACGTGATGATAAGCGAAGAGTGCCCGAGACTCCGACTCAACGTTTTGGACGTTCCTAAACATCATGAGCAAACAGCGCCAACGAAGCTGCGAAGCATCGAACGGACGAACAACCACATGTTCATGCTGCTTGACCGTGTCATCAAAGCCACAAGAACCGCGAAGACCATTGAGATCAAGTCACTAGTTGGCCTTCTCTCAGTATCCTGCTGAACAATCCATTTACTTCGCAACACATACGAGCCAGATCCATGGAATTGTTCTCAGAGGTCCCCCCAACACAACGGTTGACATTCAAACTTTTTTCGTTGACCTTGAAGTTTTTTTCAGAACCACTCGAACCTTCTCTTGTCGAAAGAATGGCTGGTAAAAGTTGACAGTTCGAGCTCCACACCCTACCTCATTGTTCGTCCGAACCTCCTCGCACACACGCGTCGAATTCTGATGAAGCTATAACCTTCTCCCATTACCCCAAAAGAAATTTCA
>CEMH01202696.1:0-15583 GCA_001179725.1 Macrocystidia cucumis | reverse complement strand
TGAAAAACACACCTGCGAATGAATGCCAAAATTAGTATTGGACAACCGCATTCCAGTTTTGCTCACGACATATGGATGTTTGTGGATGTTGCCGCTCCTCTTACAGAAACCTCGACAGGACTTCACAGTTGGCATGGCGACTCCGGAGAGGGTGGAAGTCCGAGATTGAGCCCATTGTGAGATGCTTCCTGTTCGTGCATCGAGCATCTCTCGATGCCGCAGTTTCTCAACCTGAGGAGGTGACATTTTGATCTTGCGATTGCCTGTAGTTTGTCCCTTGAGAATGAAGTTAAACAACCAAAAACGAAGTGAGAGCCCCACATAGATCTCGGAACCGTCGGTCTGGAATTGGAACCTGAGTGAACAACCTAATTCAGGGCGAAACTTGAAGCAAAAACTCACAGCAATATCGGCAGCCATCGACACGGTTGCACACTGAATGAGGAAGATCTACTTTATCTTATCAGCGGTTTTTGCGAGCACGCCCATCCATGGCCGTACCCAGAATTGTTTCCGAGCAGCAAGCATCGAATATGGCCTGATGCCAACGGTTCAATCCTGAAACTTCTGACCCTCGTAAACACTAAACGTACCATTAAACGACATCCTGGCTTCAAGGGCTTGACCAAACATTCGAAAAGTTTCTGAATAGGGTTGTGCGAAATTAGGGTGCAGCGGCACAAGCAATAATTGGGCTCACATCATCCAGAATAGTGTTCTGTAGCATAATCGTCCCATTATCATCGGCATCGAGGGGAACTATAACTGGGACGACAGTTTTGAACGTTTTCGTTGTCTCAATCAGTGAGGGCCATTACACTCATCCTTCCCATCTCGCTCTCTGCCATCCATGTTTGGGCACTGTCCGGCATGCCCGCTATCTATGGAACGGGGTCGTTGAATTTTCGGCAGGTAGACAAACAGAAAGGCTCACAAAAGAAAAAGTATTGGTCTCCCTCCTCCTGATTCTTGAGGAACAGTTCAAGTTGTCTCATCTGCATAACTATATTCAGAGGACTTATCCCGAAGGACGGACCCAGAGTCATCAAATACACATACAATGTTCCCTTTGGTGGGCATAAGCTCGGAGGGAACATCGTCACGATCAAGCATCGTGATGATGTTTCGTTCTTCAAATTTGTATTTATCTAACCAGAAAAGGTCAATCAACTCCTTGAAAGCAGTTGGAGCGAAGGAGATGACGAACCCAGCAAAACCCTCCGAAACCGAACCACATCGTCGTGAGGTTTCTTCAGGTGCATCTTCGACGTCTCATGATAATTGATGCCGATCATCAGAGCAAACTTCCTTGGAGGTTTGGTTATTCGTAGTGTTCGCGAAATTGTCCGTACGAGATAAGAGATTGTGGGAGCCCACATACGGAGTGTGATCGCGGCGTCCTCAATAGAAGGGGTGGGGTGAAAGGTACCTTGCCACCAAAATTGAACTCCGTTTTATATCAAAAGCCCAAAGCTGTATGGACAACATCGGCGATCAGCTCTACACGTGTTGCTGTGGGAGGTCTGTGGTGACGAAGACGCGACGACGCGCGATGGTCATGAGGCGAATAGCTGAGGATTCTAGTTTCGGAGCGTATTCGTAGTTGCTATTAAAACCACGAGGAGTTGTGGCAGTGCGCAAGGGCCTCCACACCCCAAGGGGGCATATGACTGGGTTAACGAGGTCCCGATCATGAAGCAACCATCTACTTCTCGTCTAGCGCTTGCCTCAACTTACCCGAGATTGCCTGCATCCATCACACTGCTTTGCCTTGTCTCGAATTTGAACGCACTCGACGCGAGCATTGCACAGCCCAAGGCCGTTATGCAGAGCTGTGCAGTCGTGGGGATGATATGACTATCAGAGAGCGCCGAGGCGTCCATACGAACTGTATCAACGGGGCGAAGTTGAGGCTTCAAAATCACAAACGATCGACGAACAAATTACAGCAAGGTTTTCTCCGTTCCGATCGAACGTGTTACGATTGGCGGTACTTAACAGCTGTAGGGAACATCTTTAGAGCGGGAATACATTCCGATGAGAGCGTAATTAATGTGCCTAGCCCCTCAGTTTCATGTTAGTCGTTTTGCGCCATCATGCACCCATTTACGCACATACACACGATCGAGCAACGTTAACACGCACGCACTGCGTGTTTTCCTCATCTATGAATCACGAATCAGCTACAGCTTCTACTGCCAACTCCGAGTTGCCCCATTGCAGTTTCTGTGTCTGGAAAGCTGTTGATGACATAATGTCGAACGAACGCTGTGAGAGTGGAGGTTTAGGAAACGTCGTCCGACAACCTAACTCCTAACTTGTGCTCATCAACATACGATTGATGATAGTCAGATGAAAGGGCGCTCACTCGCTTCACAAGAATGTTCCTGTCACCCGAATGCTCCCAGATTCGGTCTGGAACCTCATCCCCTTGATAACCGTGTTTTGGGGAGTGGATTTTGTCCCCGCGATCGTTACGCAACGACATGCCCTTCATATTATTAAAGAGTGCATAGAGCATGTATTCGGCGCAAATGTCTGCTTTGACGCCAAAAATCCAAATGATCGGAGTGAGGATGAAGAAGACGAGTTGTAGGACCCAGCTATCCCCAGCGCCGTATCCTGTCATCACAAATCCTGGAAAGACATGTGTGAACGCGATGTCCGGCTCGCGATTTGCAAATGCCTGACGGAAAGGGGGCGAGGAGAAGGTACAGCAATCAGCGAACAACCGAAAAGGAGAAGACAAGAAAGTACATACCGAAACCATAAGATCGTTGTAAGTGCCCGTCGCATACATCGCTTTCATCGCTCCAAAGTTCTTCGTGAGCCCGAGG
The DNA here is from genome assembly GCA_001179725.1 of Macrocystidia cucumis. NCBI lineage: Eukaryota > Fungi > Basidiomycota > Agaricomycetes > Agaricales > Macrocystidiaceae > Macrocystidia > Macrocystidia cucumis. Next base: position 12,746 of record CEMH01202696.1, on the reverse strand, counting down.
TCGTTCAAGTCTACTGGTGGCCCCAAGCCCGCACCAAGAACGGACATCATCCCGGCTGCCTCACCAGCCTCGTGAGCCTTGCGCAAAGCCGGAAGGAGATTGTAGGTGAAGGTCCAGCGAGAGTAGTACCTGGACGCAAATCTCTTGTCGATTCCTTCTTCAGTCGGATCGAACCCTTTGAGGGACACAATGCCTGCCGAGAGGACGAGGTAATTGATTTTTGGGGCAAGTACAAGAAGCTCCCGGCTTGCTGTGTGCACGTTCTTCATGAGCTGAACGTCGCAGTATAGGAACTCGCGTTTGAAATGATTGGTTTTATCACTGGATGTTGGAGATGGAGTGGGAAGGGAAGCCAGAATGGAGTCGGCGGCTTTCTCGTTCCGTCCTAGGATGATAATGTGTGCTCTTCCTTTGGTATACCTGGCAAATGCTCGAACCATCTCTTTGCCAATGCCTGAAGTACCACCGATCGCGACGAAAACGGGAATGTAAGAAGGGCAAGATGCGGCATTGGAGCTGCGAGCAACGACGAGAGACGGCATTTCTGGGGAGCAATGCAGTTCAGAGCGGCGTTATATGAAAGAAATCCAACTGTTATTGGATAGAGTACGCCGCGGCATATGTGTGACGCGTACATATGTTGGGGTGGCAAAGGTACGATACTAAGAGAGCCACGTTTGCCATGTTGATTGATGTTTCCCACCCCTTCAAAGTGACCACGCGTCCGAATCGGCGCGGCAGCATCCCACCCCATAACGGCGGCGCTTGAGCTCGGCGACTAGTATACGATCTGACAGTGTGTAGTTATTCAACGACGTTAAAATCAGCCCATCCATGGTGCAATAAATCAAGAATAAGAATTTTCAAGTAGATGAGTCGTCCGGAGTCAGATACTACTTTGTTTCCTCCAGAGAGTGATCCCACAGTGCACTTTGAGCTTCATCTCCAATCTGGCCGTGCTTCGGAACTCCGATGTTGTTCCCTTTCGCATTACATATAGACGCGCCGTTCTCATTATCCAGCAAAGCAAACAACATATGCTCTGCGCATACTTCCGGTGTGACTGATGCAAGCCATATGAGTGGGTAAAAAAGGGTGTAAAGTGAGCGGAGGAAGAAGTTTGAAGGAATTGCTGCGCTAGTGTCGACAAAGCCGGGAAAGATGTGAGTGAATGCAAGATCTGGTTCCCGTTTGGCAAACTCCTAATGATCAATAGAGTCAGAATGGCTTCGTAAGATTACGCGTGCAGCGAAAGCTCACCGCAACCATGAGGTCGTTGTAAGTGGCGCTTCCCATCATAGCCGCCATCCCACTGTAATTTTTCTTGAGCCCGAGATCGTTTAGATCAACCTTGGGTCCCGTTCCGCCAGCCAATATTGTCATCACGCTTCCTGACTCCCCTTCCCCCTGTGCTTTCTTAAGCAGGGGTAGCAACTCGCGTGTGAACACCCAACGGGAGTAATACCTCCCTGCGAGCTTCTCGTCGATGCCTTCCTCCGTTGGTTGGAACCCCCGCAAAGAGAAAACACCAGCTGATAAGACGAGAAAGTTTATCTTGTCGAGACTTCTGAGAAGCTTGCCGGATGTTTCGCGAACGTTTTTCATCAATCGAATGTCGCAGGGAAGGAATTCTCTAATGTATTCCACTGGGACGCCTTCTGCGTCTGTAGCGTCAGGCTTGGGCAAGCCATTGAGAATTGATCGTGCAGCTTGCGCGTTTCTTCCAACAATGACAAAGTGTGCGCGTCCGTTTGTGTAGTGAGCGAAAGCCTGAACCATCGCTCGGCCTATTCCGGCTGTAGCGCCGACACCGACATAGGTAGGGATGAAGGTAGGAGAGTAAGCGGCGTTGGATATCCGTGCAGCTGCTAGAGACGGCATGATTGAGTGAGACTTCTCGACATGGCGACGATCATCGAGTCTTTATACACACTGCAAGACAAGGCAGAGTTTCACAACAATCTCCAAAGTGCGCTTCAAGAACAGAGCTAAGATATTTCCCACAGGCCCTGAAGCCTGCAGCCGAAATTTGAAATCGAATCGTCATCCATGGCTAGCGGCACAACCTCTCACCATTCCCTTCTCCGAATCAAGCGATGGCGCTCTTTTCCAGGCTCCAACAGCCCTCGCTACTGAGAGAGGCCCTCGTCTTTGTACTTTCGCCCCCCTGAGTTCCGCCTTCACAGATCTCCACGCCCTCTGCATATTCAATTCAAAGAAGGCTCGACCATACACCATTTTCCCGACTACGAAAGGGCGTTGAATTAGGGGGAACCGCACGGTATATCTGGAGTCACTACATAGGCACACTTGAGGCTTATGGCACTGAAGATTTTAAAAGGATGGATTGATTCACCACCCATCCAGAACATCGCCATCTTGCAATTTAATGCCTCCCGACCCTCGAAATACACCACGACAAAATGCCCAACTCCACATGGACCACACGCTGGCAATATTCCTCCCGACAATTTCCTGCCTCCGGTGCGCAACTCCACCCAAATTAACGATGTCCCTAAAAATAACCATTCCATCACCAACTTCGACTACTCTCAGGGTGTGGCACCAACTGACACTGCGATTGCAGCCGGCACCTCGAAGAAACCACTTCCTGATTAAATCAAAAGGCGGCCGCTTCCCAACTCACTCCTCTAACATGTCGTTCCTGGGGGAGAAACACAAAACTTGATCAATCAACCAAATTGAAATTCACCATCGTTGACATTCCTTCTGAGGAATTTGACACCAAATCCTAATGGTCAACGATGTTGACTATCTAACATGTTTGGTAGGCTCAGCTCTCCGCACCGATTGGTCGTAAATCCAGCCATTAACGTGAGTTTAGGTTGGCAGGGCTATCGAGTCCCCCCCTCCAAGCTTGCCTGCCCAAGTTCGCCATTCCGCCTCCAGGAGCCCTCTCGGCCGCCGCCTTTCTCACCCAGAGGTCCGGACCCTCTCCCACTAATAACTTAAGTGGCAATCGGTGTCACACCGTCGATCCGGAAATAGCTTACGGGTTCTTATACTCCGATTCCTGCATTGTCACTGCACCCGACATCTGGAAGTTCATAAAGCCTTTCCAACCCAGCACTCTCTCAATCACAATCCCCATCATGGCAACTACCCACCTCCCTTCGCTGCTCAGCAAATGGGATGTCGCGAATCAGGGACTCGCTTTACCAATCGTCCTTTCCCTCACAACTTCTATCCTTTTCCTCCTATCGTCAATGAAACGCTCGAAAGACGGAGTTCATGATCTGGGTGGACTGTCCCTGATTAACGCATGGACCTTTTTCACAAAGCGATATGATTTCATGCGGAGTGGGTTTAAATCGTGCAAAAGGAACCTGTTTGGTTTCTACGTTCTTCATGTGCGTTCATCAACCAGCTCCTCATTGCTATCGTCGCTGATTTGCGCTCAGCGCCGGGTCGTTGCAATGTCAGGGACCGAGGCGCGTAAGGTTTTCTTCACAGAACCTAGCTTGAATTTCACGGAGGGCTATCGTATACTCTTTGGAGCTACTCCTCGCGTGGAGAATATAAATGTTGAGAGCGTCAATAACATCGAAATCTTCTCGAAGAGATTACAAACGTTGCTCAGGAGGGATCGCATTGAAAGTGGTCTGTCTCCCTTATCTTGTCGCTGATTCTCATGTCTTACTCCTCTGTTTTGTTCAGTGCTCCCTAGTTTGATGGAAGATGTTGATCGTAGGATGAGAACATGGGGCGATGAAGGGATGATAAACCCGTTTAAAGAACTTTACAATGTGCGTCCTCTATCTTGTATTTGAAAGTCTTCAGGTGTCTAACATAGAGTTCAGCTTGTTTTTCAGATGACAGTACGAATGGCCAGCTGTCGCGAACTCGCCGACGATATAACTGCCACCGAGGCTCTGCATACGCATTACTGGGACCTCGAGAAAAGCAGTACGCCTCTGTCCCTCCTATTTCCCTGGTTTCCTGGATCAGCCAAGAGGATGAAGGCGAAGGCGACCAGGGACTTATATATGGTGTTGACTGGATACGTTGAGAGAAGGAGAAACGCCAAGGTTCCGAACATGGATGCAATAGACCTGTTGATCGAGACAGGAGATTCCAACCAGCGAATTGTTGAGGTTCGTTATCTAACGTGGAAGGGGAGATGTGGACTGATTCTTGCATCGAAAATGCAGGTAATGATGGGCTTTATCTTCGCTGGTGTCGTCAACACCGGGATGAACGGTATGATTTTCCGTCTCATTTCGTCCTCTACATCACTTAGCGTCAAGTTAGTCTGCTGGCTCCTCGTGTACCTTGGCGGGAATCCCATTTGGAAGTCACGCATCTCTACCGAGATAGACAACCTGATCAAAACACACACCGATCCCCTTTCTTCAGAGCCTCTGCACAGACGCCTCGAAAGTATACCCATGCCAGCCTGGGAGGACTCTTTGCCCTGTGTCGACCTTGCAATACGCGAAACATTGCGTATAACCATGTCCAATTTCACCGCACTGCGACGAAACGTCAAACGAGAAGGTTTAGAATTGGGATCTCAAAGTGGCGATCCGGGAGATAAGATGAGGTTTGGTAGCGGAGGCGAGTTCCTGGCCTACAATATGGCGGACATTCACCTCGACGAAAATGTATATACCGAGCCGATGAAGTTCGATCCAGACAGATATGGACCTGGGAGAGAGGAGGACAAAAAAGTGCCGTTTGCATTTTTGGGCTGGGGCGTTGGTCAGTTTTTACCTCGGATCCGCGTTGACGATCTCTGAAAGTTGCAAATCCCTTTGTTAATGTCTATAGGCCGTCATCCGTGTTTAGGGATGCGCGTTGCTAAACTCGAAATGAAGGTCATCCTCGTCATGCTTTTGGCAGGATATGACCACGAATTGGTCGATTGGGCTGGAAAACCCCCAACCGCCATTCCCAAACCCGATCGGAATGATATGCAGAAAGCTAGACCCGTCGGGGACCCCGTTTTCATCAAGTTCAAAAGAAGAGGTTAGCTCACTAGCATTTTTCGCAATGTCATTGGGAAATCCTCACTTCGCCTCCTCAGAAACTGGCTGAATTCTATTCCGTGGCTGTTTCGTTTTGAATGTACAGCACTTTTCATGCACAATTGTCTCCAGGAGATGTCCTGTTTCCGGAAGTATCGTTTGTAAAATCATTACCTGATAGTTCACAAAAGTTTCACGACACTTAGTCGGAAGGTTGGAATTTTGAGCGCTGAAAGTTTTATTTCGGATGACTTTTGCCCAACTTTTTTTTTGTTTTTATGTGGGATTGAAGTTGTGTCTCCGATCCAACTCCGACCTTCCGAAGTGGTTGAGCGTGGCCACCATCCTCCCCCTCTCAGGCCCATATAACCCCGCCCCTTTCAGAGATACCATGTAGCTCCTAAAACACCTATTATCCTCAACATCAATTTCGAACTGCCAGTACCTCAAATAGAAATTTTCAATTTGAGGTTACAACAAACCCTTCCCCTCCTTGTCTAACTTGCACAAAAGCGGATGCGGACTCTTATTGTATGTCGAGCGAGATCAAACGGCCAAAGTCGATGGTTTCTTGTTGCTGTTTTCGCTTTTCGAGGTTCGTTGTTCTCAATGTGGCGTTTGTAATGCAACTCCTTGACAACCCTCGTTAGCGGCTGCCGTCTCATCCCTCTCTCACAAAAAATCTCCTACGTGAGGATGTGAGTCTCTACAAGCACCCAAATCCATCCTCAGCAGTCCCTCAATGAACCTCAACGTAGGTGTACAACCAAATTCTGAACAGAAGACGCACTGCTCACGTATCGTCGTAGACTACACTGCGTCGAAGCCTTCGCCTTCGGACCCCATCTTCTCGTGCCAGCTCTTCGTCGAGACAAGTCAAGCGGGGGAGGCGCAATCGCGAACAACAATTACCCGAAATACCATCGGACACAGAAGCCAGTCGCATCCAGCCCCGGGTTCTCAGAAGCAGGGCAGCAGCCAAACGTCCGACAGAATCTACACGGATACAGCCACCTTCCGGTACACGAAACCTTCGGTCTCAACCGCCTGACACACTCGCCACTCCAGCTATTCAAGACCCACTGCCTCTACAGCATCCTGAGCATCCTCCAGGTGAATCTCATATGGGTGGGCTTCGTCCTCGAGCCCGCAGACGGTCGGACGCACAGCCTCGGATACACCACTCTTCTACTAGGGATTCCAACCCCTCCTCAGGAGAAAGAGGTCCTTTTCTGAGCTTTCACACGCGAGGCACACCCTCGGACAACTACGATCTCCACCCACCATCTGAAATCGTCGCTAACGATCACTACGAGCAATTGCCTCCACGTTTTCGCAGGACTGACGCTTGCGAGATTTCCAAACCCTTTGTTCCATTGCCACGGTTTTCTTTCCATTCGGATAACCGAATAGAGTCTTGGCGAGACGAGAATTCCGATTTGTATACTTATCACTTACGGCCCGCAGATTGGGCCGCTACGCCGTCCGTCGAGTCTGGACGAGGCACTCACAGGAACAATCGAGCTCTCGTGTTACGTCCTGTCACATCGCGTGGCGAAGGTCCACTGAATGCATTGTCTCCGAAAGCAGTTCCTTGTCCTCCTGTTCTGTTACCCAGTGATTCGTTTCAATCTGAATCAAGTGTGCTGTTGAATCGCCACACGACTCGTTCCGATAATCAGCATTTCGTACAATGGGGCCCAAGCACCTTTCGCTACCTATGTCAAGGAGGGTGTGGGAGACTGTTTGATACATTTGGACTGGCCAGATACCACTGCGTGAGGATTTTTTGATTTCAATTCAATGACCCAGTCCTGAAGAGTTACCCTCACAGATCATGACATGCTGCGATACCATCAACGTTCCAGTTACGGACGATCGACGACGGCATGCTGTGCGGGACTGAGTTGTCCTACACTCGATGCACGGGGCGGTAACAATCAAACGTTTAGGAATGATCTTCAGAGTGCTTGCGCAGTGTCTTTCACATGAACCTACGAATGGCTGGATCATGTTAATCCACAGCCGTAATTCTGTTGCGCGCTGACTTAACATCCTTATACTATTTTCCCATAATGTTTCATACCTTCATGGTCAAATGATTTAAATTACCCCAACAGAGGTCGCTTGACTTGGTGCTTCATACGATAACGTGAAGAAAGTTCAATGACCATCAAATCGACAGCACTCAACGCGTTCTTCAACGCTCTCTAAACATAAAATGATAGTCGGATTCTGCCACAACTCTCTACGATACAAAACCGAGTCCCGACGAGTCCCGAGCGTACGCCACCTCGTCATGCATGGCCTGCGACGGCTTGAGGCTGATATGGAGCTTCAAGATAAGCAATCTCTTCTTCCGTTAACTTGAGGTGTACTCCCGCTATGAAGTAACACATTATTACTGGCCTGGTGGTGAAAGTAGGCTGTTACGCACCTACGAGATCCTCGAGATTCTTGATAGATGTCGTGCCGACGATTGGAGCAGTCACCCCTTCACAGTTTTATGTGTCTCGTTAATGATACAAGTCAATGAGAGAAGATATTTACCCTCTTTAGAAAGGCTCCAAGCCAGAGCAACTTGCGCCATGCTCACGTTTCTTTTCTTGGCAACTTCCTCGACACTGTTGAGATGAGTACAGAAACAAAAGTCAGTTGAGCGAGACGCCTCTTACTGTCTGATTATATCGTTGGCCCCTTTACCTCCTGAATACATGGCGTTGAAGCTGTAATCTCGGATAAGTATTGAGGGCTCTTTCGAAATAGAAACAGCTCCTACGAGTCGGTGGCGCCTCTGGCTGACGACGTTCCCGCAGGGCGCGTAAGCACTCCGCGCGCGAGAGGTGACCACGGAATCGCCCCAACACCGAAATACTTGATCTGGGGTTAAAAGCAAATCAACATATACGATAGGGTTCGTCACCTTGAGGGTTGGGAACATCTCATGTTCCTCCTCCCGATACAGCAAATTGTGATGGTTTTGCATCGAGATGAATGGGGTGAGCTTGTTTGTGATCGCATAGTCTGTTCGTTGAAAGAAGCGATAGATGGTAAACATTAAGTGCTGAAAAGCGATATGTAACTCACTCTGCATGGCATGGACTAACCAGATAGAGTTAGCTTAAGGTGAATTGGAGGAAGCGTAAGACGAGTGCGTACACTGCCATGCCCAACAAGAGCTCATGCCAATGTACCGTGCGTAACCGGCTTGGACAACATCATGAAGTGCTTGCATCTAACCCGGTCGTTCAGAACTATACGGGATGAAGACCGAAGTACCTACGGTTTCTTCAATCGGAGTTTCTTCATCGAATCGGTGGCCTAAATTCCGGTTCAAGAGATTCAGCTTTGTAGGGTGACAAGATAGAAGAGCCGCACATTGTAAAACATCAACGTAGTCGAGCTGTAAGCGTTCTAAGCTCTGTTTGACTCCAGCAAAGATATGCTACCCCAATTCGTTTTAATAGATTTAGCGTCTTGTGAATCGCCAGGCTGACCTTTCGACTCAACCCATGCTGGTTGACATGTCCGTATTGATCGTCTCCGGCACAAGTGAGAGAAAAGGGCCTAGACGGGTCTCTTGCAACAGTGTAGAACAGCTAGAATACACCGCGAGTAGCTTTAATACGTCGACAAACGCTAGATACAGACTGGGCATACCTTGGTCATGACGACGATCTCGTCTCGCGGGAGCCCTAATTTCTTGATAGCCTTTCCAAGGATCGCCTCTGATTGTCCATTCGAATACATCTGATTTGAGGAGTGAGCCGAGCACGAGAAAGGTGAATGAGTCCTTTGCGTACATCAGCAGTATCAAAGGTCTGGATTCCCGCGTCATATCTGCGCGCAAGAAAAGCCAAGTCAGAAGAAAAACCTAAAATGAGGGCCTCGAACTTACGCAGCTTTGATATGTGCTATCGCGGCATCTTCGCCAAGTGTCCATTTCTGCCACTCTGGACTTCCATACTGCATCGTCCCCAGGATGAGCCTCGAGACTTTCAGGCCTGATTTGCCGAGGCGAACTGCGCAAACGGTCCCTAGAGTCAGCTTGAGCTGATCAGGGACGGAAGTCACTCACCGTAAGGTATCGTTCGTTCACCAGTCGTAGATTGAGACATCTGGTTATAGAGAGCAGCCTTCTGTTATTGCGGTGGTAAAGATGGTTGTTTAATGTTCAACCACCTACTCCTCTCCACTATTTAAGGGCGGTTTACAGGTGTCAGGAGGTGAAATTGGGGGTGAAGGACTCAACGCCCATTTGTCATTGCCATCATTAATTGGTGCATTTGCCAAGGGCTTGCGAATGCAGAGATCATGGGGAATCCTGCCCAAGAGCATACGCGTGGAGGGTAGCCGAGAGGACGTCATTCCTTCGATGCGTGTTCTTGAGTCAGCATTCCTAAGTTCTCTGCAGACTGTTGCCTCATCGCAACTTCTTGATCGGCAAAGATCGGGCGGTTTGTATGCTTCTGCGATTCCGATGAATTTCGGTGCTTTGTCAAGTCACCACGTCGATCGCAAATTCTTTTGTCGGGGCTACATCGTTTCCGGTCGCCAATGTGAGAGACATTTTGAGAGGCCAATGACCAGCAGCTCAAAACAACATCTGCGTTCGATGATCGCAAGATGAGATGTCGGAGAGGGAGATGTACGAAGTACCGGTTCAGGTGATAAATGAGGATCGCGAGACTATATTCTTGGTTGAGCAACGAAAGGGAGTCAACAAAGGGGCTTGGTCATGCTTTTTCTTCCCACACCCTGCTCGGCAGACCCAAGACGTAAGCCAAACAATTTAAGACTTACGCTCGAGCTAATCATCCCTTGTAAACTGAGGGCTGTGATCCGGACGTGTGAGCTTTCATCCAAAAGGAAGTGGCACCTCACGCCAAGCTTCGTGAGGATTGAAAGCAACAAAAAGTGTTCTATTCTGATTTGTATGGCGATGAAAGATGTGGAAGTAATGCGTGTCAAACAATGTCCCCATTGCACCATGCAAAGTTGCTGGCGCGTGTGCATGTAAGGAATGGAAAATCAAAAAACCAGATAAGGAATAAAACGTGAAAGCGATGTGGTGACAAATATCAATGCTTCCTTGAAATTTCTAGGTCGTCGAGGCGGCAGTAAGCGATTGTCCTTGCAAGAATCTCGAGAAAATTTCAAAAGCCGCTGCAGGTTGGAAGGCAGGCTATTTCAAGAAAGTACCCAAGGATTAGCCATACCAACGAAACGAGAACGAACGAAAAAGCACTGACAAGTGCATGTCCGGCTCCATACACTCGCCTGTATCCCCGTTTGTTAAACTCCATCTGATTTTCCAAAGATAAGGTAGACTCACGCAAAAGATAGGTTATCTAGCACCTTGACCGCCGCCACAGGTTTACCAGATAGCGTGAGATTCGAAAAAGGAAGCGTAAAAAATTTGCTGCTCCCTGGCCAGTCTTTCATACCGCAGACGGAAGCGTGAATTCCTACCCAATTCGCTCTGCGGCGTGCGCATGAAAATCACGCCTCGTGAAGCAGATATAGAACCAGAACTTACTTGATATCTGCGTCGCCAGCCTATTGAGCGGGTTTCAGCAGTGAGTGGTATTGTAGTGAGAAAAATGACCAGACCCAGAAAAGAGTCGGAAGACCCGAGGCAACGATCTGTCCCAGTGATTGCAAAACACCCCTTCCGAGCTAGGGCACAAGGAGCTCCGTTAAATCCAGTAGCTTGAAAGGAAAGAAACTCTAACCTCTCCTGTGAGACTGAACGCTAACCGGACATCCTTGTTACATTGGTCATACTTCCCTTCCGCCCCGATCCGATGTGTAACGTCAGGTGAGCGAATATAATGCAGATAATTTGTTGGCGGAAATTTGGGTCGAGTTCCTTTAGCTTGTCGCAAGTCGTTCGGTTCCCTCCCCTTCACAGCCGGGTCGTAAACCGTACGCGTCTAGAAGTCGAAGGCGTGGTCAGTTCTCAACAATCGCCTGCGTAGATAGTAGCGAAGGTACCTACACAATGGCGATTAGCGTTGTAACATTGAGTATCCGCTCTTGCACTCCTCCGTGAGGAATAGCATTCATCGAGGCGATCCTTACAACCGCCACGCGTGTAATAACTCGCGTTCATTTGTTGTATCACGTCAGGCTTCTGTAGTGGCCCATACCCAGGAGCATTCGCGGCGAAATCGATGTACGATTTAAATTGGATCAGGGGATCATATTTCCCGCTGTGAAAACGTCAAAAAAGAGAACACTGAACACTGAAAAATGGGTGACACATACTCGCTCATCATCATTGCCTTGAACTCGACCTTGACACCTCCAAGTTTCCCATTCTCAATCTCCTTGTTTCTGGCATCAAAGAAGGGAATGAAAACGGCGGCGTAATGCGCCGCATAACTCTCTCCGGCAAATATGATTCTGAAACATCCAAGTACCCATCAACTTTGAAGGTATGCGAGAACAAAGGTGGGCTGAACACTTACCTCCTTCCTTGGAATTTCGAGAACTGCTTGCTTAACAACCAGGCTTGCATCGCCAACCAAAACTTGGGGGCTGAGTCGGCGGTTGTCATGTACTTTGCCGAGCCGAACGAAAAACCAGCACCGATAGGTTGATCGAGATAGAGCACTAAAGTAAAATTCATCAGTTGGGTTGAATCATGTTGCCAGCGAAGTTTTCGGATCAAATGAAGGGGGGAGGATGGTATTTTGGAAGCATCTATATTTGAGATGACGCACTATTGCTGATTCTATTCCAGCTGCCAAAATGCTTTAGAATTCACCCGGCTAGAGAAGCACAAAGAGAAGCAGAGAACCCTTGAAAACGCACCTATACGGGTTTAGAGTGGTTGAACGACGATCAGAATTGACTGTACATGGCCCGTTTTCTGTTTAACCGGTTGCCATCAATCGATGTGAGTGGAGAGAGATGAAATGCACAGGGAGACTAACCGACGAATACTCCAAGCATTGACGAACACCCAGGACCGCCATTCAACCTACCCAAACGGAGAAAATGGGCCACAGCCTTTGATTAATCTCCACAGAAGTGTGATAACAGACGGGCAGCATGCAAAAAACGCACCAAATCGTCAACGGAGCGGTATCGGGTGAGTTCCGCGCCTCGAAAAACCAAAAGAACTGGAGATATATGAACGTCAGACATCCATATACATTCCCACCACGTCACAGCCTGTGCGCAGAATCGGGGGAGCGGAGACCGCGAGCGATCACTCACGATGTGTGTGTCTTTATCCACGTCGATATATCCCGACACTTGACCGACGCCCCCAGTCGTTTCGCAAACCCCAGAGTTCACGCGGATGCGCAATTTCCCATCTGTTTGCATCTGCATTGAGGTGTCCTGGGTGCTGGTATTCGCCGGAGACGCTCCCACCATCCCACCAGTGATCAAAAGTGCCATATACACGAGCCATCGGATCGCGAAATGAGTCATTCCTGCCTCGAGAAGAAAGCAAACGAAAAGTGGAGCGTTGGGGAGACTTGAGCGACAACGCACACGAAAGTTGAAAGCGAGAAAACGGGAAAAAGAAAAACGATATGATCTTTAAACATCATGGAAGAAAAGGCGCCAAGGCGAAGATGGACAAGAGGCAGAAGTGAAACAACAAAACTCATTAAGCACGCTTTGTACTAGTAGCGATGGATATTTTCGAATGAATGGATTGATTGGTTGAACGTCGAGCATTGGCGTAGCTGCATGGAAGGGATCTAAAATGGAAGATCGAGATGGTTATGACGTCATCCT
>CEMH01202693.1:8091-45442 GCA_001179725.1 Macrocystidia cucumis | reverse complement strand
AGCTTACCCTGATCGTTTCGTTCTGGACCCAGGATTTTTGCGGAGCATACGCGACGCCATTTTTGCGTGGAAGGGAGAACATCGATGTCGGCCCCATCCTGCGGAAGTGCATTTCACCTAAGAAGCGATCAACCTCCAGCTCCCAGGTTCTGCACAGTCTGCCCGAACTTACCTAGCAACGCCATCAATAACGAGGTCTTTCCAGAACCAGTCGGACCGATGATCAAATTGATTCCGGGAGCGAATGTGAGAGATCCTTCGATTTGGAGTTTGAAGCCAGAAATGGCGTTGGGAGACCACGAAAATTCCGCGTCCCGGAAACCTAGGGGAGGTTCTTCAAGTGATACGTGATCGCTCTCGTTCCATAGAGATCCTGAGGGAGTCTCGGGAGATTGTGGTTCCAAGAACTCATCGAGCGTTTCGGACTGTTGGAAGAGCGTCAGTTCTTGTATTCACAACACTTGAGATAGCAGACAACTCGCACGTTTTTCAAAAAATCGTCGACGCGATCCAACGACACCTTACCTGGAGCATATGTAAGCATAGCGCCAGCTGAAGGAGAGATTTTGTTACCGTTGACTAGATTAGGAATACTGGTCACTATACTTCGCAAGTGAAGTCGCTGGATTTCGAAAATGGCAATAGAAGCGAAAACGGTAGACGCTGAGACGGAATCTTCAGAATTCTCAGCCATCTTAATCGCAGTTCATGAACTGTACCTGTCAGCTGTTGTCTAAGTAGAAGGGTCTGATTTCGCGTCATCGCAAGTCCTCAAGATAAAGAAATCAAAAAAGGGCTTACATAGCTTGCATAAGTAGATATCATGGTCAACAAGGGTATCAAATAGCTGATGGTCGGGTTAGCACTGGAATGACGTTCGAGAAATGGATAGATCGACAGCGTACTTCAGATTGGCCGTGATGAGCTCTGTAAGCTTTGTTTTGAGCAGTAGCGCAAGCTCCTTCTGACGAGCTTCGTCAATCTGGGTCTTGACTCTTTCTTCCCACCCAAACATTTTGATCATCCGTAAGACACTCAACGCTGGCTTACAGTGAGAAACTAATCAAACGATGTGCTGACTTCACTCACCTTCGGTTACTTTTTGAACGCGAACATCCATCTAAGACGAGTACTGAATATCTGAAACATGGACCCGGGAGTGTGTATGCTTTACCTGTTTCATCCTCGATTGTTGCAAGCCCCGCATCTTGCTCGTTAGGTATCCTGGAAGTGGGAAGCACACAACCATGACTACCAATCCGATGATTGCACTGCGTTTAAAGTTGAGAAACTTCGATCTCTGAAGTGTACAACGAACATTACCTCCAACTCAGAATCGCGTACAAGAATATAATGGAGAAAGCGATCTGGATGGGCGCAAACAGGACTGAGGGTGAAGAGTAAGCGGCCAACTCTGATCGTTGCAATGCCGAAAATCGACGGACCCACTATCCAAAACTCGTTGACGGCGGTGATATTGCTGACATCTGAGGTGGCGAGGTTATTGATTCGCCCTGTAAGGTACTTTTTGTTGCCAGATGTAGGATTCGAATCTTCGGTGTCCATTCTCAATCGAAGAGAATGGGCGAAGATGAGCTGTAACAAAATCGCTTCTAGCTGTACCATAACCCTTGACTGTCCACGAAATCAGTAGACTAGCGATTGGTGATTTTTGGAACGTCTTACGGAAATGTATGTATAAAATTGGGAAAGAATGGCTCTCATAGTCGGACCGAGGAACAACCAGGCAATCCAAAACCAGGGGCGGATGGTTATTCCTTCACCGCCGGTTTCGAAGTACCTTGACAACCAGTCAAATGTTGCTTTACAAGTGACAAGGACCGAAATGACTTACTGCAGTAGTTTGTTTATTCCTAACGGGCTGACATACGCGAAAGCGGACTAGACGCCCAGACTGTCAGGGCTGACAGTCATATCGAAGTTGACACTTACCTGAGCAATCTGAAGGAAAGCTAAAGCTGTATATTCCCATTCTGCGCCAACTTCAGAAGTCGATTCCAGAAAGCCGTAAGGATGGGCACTCACTGAATACTGAGAGCATCCCCCAGAAAAGGTACCTCCGCTGACCTCCCGCAAAGGGATCAAGGGAGGGGAAACTCTTGTTCATCAAGGAGCGAGCACGATGATACTCAGCAAGCGGGGGTATTTTGGAGTATGGAAGTGAGGGTACTCTTGCAGCGAACCCTATCAAGGGACTCATAAACGAGTAGGTAATTCTCGACCAGCGTGAAGCCGTCTGTTCTTGCGTCAGGCCTGTGATGATCTGGTAAAGTTGTCAAATGAGCGACCATGGAGTTTATCATGAGAGTCCTTACTCGGTTATGATCGACATCGTATACGTCTTGTGGCCTTGAAAGAGGGAGGATGATGCCGCTGAAGAATAGAATGAAAATTTTGATCCATAGCAGCCCTCGAACCGACGCGTCGAGGGGAGACCTGTCGAATGTGGAGAGAGGCCACAAATCGCGATACGCGTAGACCCAGAATGTTAAGAGGATCAAGAGCTCTAGATGTACGAGCACCCGTTCCGAACGACGTGATGGCGTTCTTGAATTGAAGGCAAGGATTGTGGCATAGGTCTTATGTGGTTCAGAAAGGCTTCCCAACAGGTTAGACAGTTGAAATGATACATACGAAGACGACCGGCTCCATGTAATGTGGCAGTTTGAGCTGAGGGGCGCTCTGGGGATTCAATCCAGGGAGTGCAGCAGTCGCTATTGAAGTGATGGTGAGAAGCACGCACGAGGCGACTCGGGCCACCCAGAACGCATGTATACTCGGACATTGCAGATTTTGCTCTGGACGGTCATCGCCAACTTCGTCAGGCTGTAGTAGAGCTCTCGACTTGCCGACGTTGGGAGACAAATGGCGTTGAAGAGCCAGAATCGAAGCAGATATTCCCCCGGCAACTATGGGGAGAAATTGGGAGTCCAGGTACTCCGCTGGTGGGCGAAAATGCATCGGAAGTTGGGTCAAAGTCCGAGTAGTTCTGGGTGAATGTTAGTAGAAAGAGGGAAGAGATGGCTTTTGCTTTTAAATTGAACGCAGACCATGCAGACCCTTGCTCCCACCAAGGTCGTGCCTAGTGTGTCGTCTGGGGACAGCAATCAATGGCCTAAAATGGGTCTGATCGTGTGATCGACGCCGTCTCGGGCCGGCACTGTCTTCAATCCACGCTGCTTCCTCCTCAAAATAAATTTGCGATCAATCAACTCTCCTCATCGCCCCCCTTTCAAAATGCCTCGGCGCAAGTCAACAAAACTGAAAAGACTGACAGGGAAAACACGCCCCATAGACCGCGCGGACGCAAATGTAAAGAAATGGAACAAGGCGTCAGATATTCCGATGGACGAGGAGAATGAATGTATGTGATAATCTCGATTGAACTGACATTTGTACTGCTCTCACCACTGCTGTTAAGTCCACAGCTCACGGGATAGAATTCTTCTTGACGAGGGCGCTAATTCTGACACTGACGAGGACGAGGAAGTCTTTGGTTTGAAAGGTCTTGCCGATGATCACGAATATGACGACTCGGATGACCATGAGGCTATGCTCAGTGAGGAGGAGGTGGAGGCGGACGAAGAACACAAAAAACCCAAACCCAAAGCCACCAAAAAACAAAAGAAGAAAACCTCGAAAGCCAATACGCCACCGTCTTCGGATGAGGAATCAGAGTGGGAGGAGACTTGGGGTACCAGCAAAACAGCATATTATTCTTCAAACGCGGCCCAACTTGATTCGGAAGATGAAGAAGGCAACGAACTCGAGGAGCAGGAGGCTAAACGACTGCAAGCCAAGGCTCGCGAGGGAATGTCCGAGGACGATTTTGGTCTGAATGATACTCACGACCTTGAAACACCGAATGACATGGAGTGAGTGACTTTGATGTTTACTTCTCTCCGATTCTGACTTGTCGCAGTATCTTGGAGGAGCCTCAAGCTCCCGCAATATCTTCACTGCCACAAGATAGAAAACTTCTTGTGCGCCATCTTGAAAAGACAAGTCCAGAGACGCTCGCCCTCGCCCGTGATTGGGAAGAAACATCTGGGAATCTGGTGAAGCTTCAAGAGAGACTGACAACGTTAGTACCTCTTGTGCTTTTTTTAGCCGGCTTGGGCTTATTCACCATCTGTAGGATGGAGCACCAAGTCGAACCTGACGCTCACATTCTCGGCATGCTACATCTCCATTACCGTGCGTTCCCAATACAAAACAACATTCATCTGGCTAATGGAACAGACACACACCAGAAACGCTTCTAACTTACACGACGACTCTTGCGTTCTATTTCTACCTTCGCTCAAGCGCTAAATATACTCGCCGCCCGGAAACACTGCAAACCCATCCAATTCTCTCTCGACTGCTCACTCTCAAGCAAGCTTTGGTGACATTTGAAGACCTAGACATCGGATCCCACGATTCGGACGATTCTGAGGATTTGTCAGAAGGCTACAACGACGACGACGGAGAGACGCTAGAAAGCTTCTTCGCCGAGCTACAAACGATGAAGAAGGGCGGCAATGATAAAAAGGCTATGTTCGATTCCGACGAGCTTGAAGAGCTTTTGCGGGAAGCAAACGAAGCAAACGCCAAGCGAACCGGGGTGTCATCGCCAAAGAAGAAACAAAAGACGGATAAGGCAGGGGAGGAGGAGAAGAAGAAAAAGAAGGCGGAAAAATCAAAACACGTCTTTGACTTGGTCGAACCCCAATTCGTTTCTTCGAATCCTTCGTCTTCTCGGCATGGGGAGGACGTCAACGACGTTTACGGAGAGGCTACTTCGTTGCAAACCTTCGACGCAGCAGACAAGAAGGCGCGCAAGAAATCACTACGTTTCCATACGTCCAAGATTGAAAACGCCTCCGCGAGGCGGCAGGGTGCACGTTCTCAAGCACTTGGTGGTGATGATGATATTCCGTATCGTGAGCGCAAGAAAGACCGAGAGGCTCGGCTTGCGAAAGAGGCTGCCGGGAAGGTCAAGAATCAAGGTGGCGCTGATCTTGACGAAGAAGAACCTGGGTCCAGAATCGGGAAACGACTTCGGGAGGAGGACGACGACGGTGACGAGTATGGTAGTGATGCGCAGGAGGCGGGCGAAGACGGGTACTATGAACTCGTCAAACAGAAGACTAAAGAGAAGAAAGTGAAGAAGAAGGAAGATCACGACGCCACCAGGGAGGCGTTACAGTCAGTCGTCTAAAATTTCAACCCCTCTATTCGCCTCACTCATTGGTGTTGAACAACCTTCACAGAGCGCAACTTGGTGGCGACGACACGCCAGACGGTCCGCGCGGACTCACTCGAGCTATTCTGGCAAACAAGGGACTTACGCCGCATCGATCCAAGAGTGTTCGCAATCCACGTGTCAAGAAACGTCAAAAGTTCGAAAAGGCAAAGCGGAAGGTGTCATCTCAGAAGGCCGTCTACAAGGGCGGAATTGGAGATTCTGGTCACTATGGAGGCGAGAAAACGGGCATATCCAAAGTCATTAAAAGTGTCAAACTTGGATAACTTTACGAGAGTTTTGACTGGGAAATTCTACATTATTTACTTGGGTTGTTCGACTTATCATGGCAACATGCCGATGCCGAGAATGACTCGAGTCTGACTCAAACATATATAAAAAACTTGTTTCTTTGATCGTTGATGACTCCTTCCGGGTCAGCTCAAAAAATAATTGATATGATTGATCAGGGAGATTGGACGCGAAAAAAATTGTAAAATGACCACCCCAGGTCTCGAACCTGGAATCTCCTGATGTCCGTCCTATCGTAGTCAGACGCGATGCCATTTCGCCAGGCGGCCATGAAGGACAGGGTCGCATTTGGCCGCTACGGGCAGTGGAGGAATTCACGTCGCGATGAGAAGCATTTCCAACTAATACAACACCACGAAAGGCGTAAAGGCCATCTGGCAGGGGGTAGTGCAGTCGCGTATGAAGTCAGCTAGAGAGTGGGGAGCGAGTCTCTTGAATAAGGCAAGGCCGCTCGAATTGAGTTCTCAAGGTAGGACACCACAGAATCAGATAAGATGGATCACATTTAATGAAGGTCGCGGCGAGAACAAATGGGAGTAAGTGGGCGATCGTGTCCCTGTAGCTCAAATGCCCAACATAAGTTCTACCTTGGTGGTAGCCGTAAAAAAAACTGACTTGGAATGTCGATCTGGCGGCGCCAGGTGGGTGGAATTGCAAGCGGGTTGAGGCTGCCCATCAAGAGGTACTGGAACGCAACCTCAGTGGTTTGAAGAGCGAGGCGCCTGGGATGACGTACCTAGATTACAGGCGTACGACGTGGGTGGCATCGTCAAGTGTTCTTCCCTTTAGAGGTCGAGGAGCTACTGTAAGAAGTGGTCCCTTCAGCTTGGCGTTGGAGGATTACGAGTTGATGACTTATCCACTCACGCCTCGGGACGTTTATTCTTCATAATTGTCAATTTTCCCGATGAAGCGGCATCCACCATTTGGTGCTCAATCGACTTGTTGATCTTAGCAGTAAGGTCCTAAAAATTGATCCACGCCTTTGAGGTTTTAGCATAGGAAACCATAAATCAAACTGACCTTTTGCAGCGAAGCTTGTTTGATCAAGATCGCTTTTTTGGGTGGGATATATTTCTTTCCCTTTTTCAAGTTGGCAGCTGCCTTTGCGGCGTGTCGAGCTGAGGTGCCCTTGGTCTGAAGACCTTTTGTTTTGCCTTGAACCATGGCGAATATGGGATGGAATGAACTCCGAGGTGTGTGAGAATATTTTACCACAAAGGTCATTTTGTTGACACTTGCTGTGGTTTCCGCCATTCACCGAACCTCCGCCAACTCAACTCTTCATCGTTCTCCTCGTCCGTAAGGATGATTCCTTCAGCGCAGCATGTTCTACGCTTACAGCGCATTGCGAGGGCACATGGAATGGTGTGTTTTTAATGGCTTTGTTCGTTCACCTTGCTATCTAACATAGCTTCCAGCGAGCATACCATGACCTCGTAACCCTTCCCTCAAGTAAACCTGTCATTTCCTATGGACCTCCAGGGTATAGCGCGGTCTCGGGTCATACTGTCACCGTTTTTGGAAGTACCAGCTTCCTCGGGAGATACCTCGTTTCAAAACTTGGTGCGTTTCGCCGCTACACGCTGTGGTGAATCTCTGCCGACCTATCTATGTGAAAACAGCGAAAATGGGAACCCAGGTTGTTGTCCCATATCGGGACGAGGATGAGGCTCGGCACCTTAAACCAATGGGTGACCTTGGGCAAATCGTGCCGATGGTATGTTGCCTTCCCAGTTTTACCCGCAAAGCGCATCATTGTCCAACCCAAAATTAGGAATGGGACCTCCGGAACGAGAATCAAATCGCCGAATGTTTGAGGCACTCGGATACAGTTTACAACCTCGTTGGCCGTGATTTCGAGACCAAGTTGGCGTTTTTATTATTGCCACTCTTTTCATCTGTCATGGCGTGGCTAACTGCCCTTGATTCTACAGAAATTTCGATTACGATTCAGTGAATGTTGGTGGTGCCGAGAGAATCGCAAGGATTGCTGCGGAATCTGGTGTCTCACGCCTCGTACATGTATCACACCTGAACGCGTCGGGTGCATCACCATCGAAGTTCTATCAAACAAAGGCCGAAGGCGAGGAACGAGTGAGATCAGTATTCCCCACCGCTACTATAATTAGACCTGGGAGCATGTACGGGTACGAGGATAAGCTGCTCACCAACATGGCAGGTATGGTTCCTTGCCTTCTTTTCCATTATTCAGCGCATCTGATTTGCTCGACAACGTAGTATGGCCTATCTGGTGGAAGCTCAACCACGGTGAAACGAAAATCAGACCAGTCCATGTAAGCGTCTCACGAGCCTAACCTACGTTGATCTCGGCGTGAAATGTGTGCCTTTCCCAAGGTTTTAGATGTGGCACAAGCGCTGGCAAATCTCATGTCGGGTCCTCAAATTCCTGGGGTTATTTCCTTACCTGGGCCTTCCACACTCACATATGAATACCTTTTGGACCTTGTTGCGTCCGTGACTTATCAACCTGCGTCCCGTGCACCGGTTCTCCCTAAACCCATCGCCTTGGGTCTCGCGAAAGCCGCTCAAGCGGTTTGGTGGCCGGCCCTCTCTCCCGACGAGGTCATAAGGCGGTTCATTGACGATGTGGAGGTACCGGGTGACTGGGAAGCCGTCGGTATCGCTCGGCCTGCAGAAATTGAAAACCTGGCGATAACATATCTTCGACGCTATCGGTCTGCGTGAGTGGCCGTGTCATTTAAGCGTCGCTTGTAAATCTTATCTGACGGTCTCTTTTACTCTTTTTATCCAGCGAGAATTTCGTCCGGCCAATTGTGTTCCCGCCTCGACCCAAAACAGCAGTACGTTTGGTGTTGGGTGCCGAAATGACGATGAACTAACCCCATGCAGCAGGTCAGCTACGAGTAGTGGTAGGGACTTGGCGTGTAAGCGTTGATAATAATAGAGAGGTCACTTGGGGTGTTGTGCCTTGCAAGATTCAGATCACTGTATCACGTTGGCTTACACGGGAGTTGGCAGAGTGACAAGAGCATGGACAGAACTGTGGGACAAATTCTGAAGAGCGGTGTGGATTGGTATTCGAATAGTACGATAAGAAACAACACAAGTGGGAGAACTCTGCCATGTGCGGTGTGAGCGAACACGACACGAGGGTAAGGAGGTTCAAAACATTATTTTGGAGTGAATAAAGAAACGCTCTAACTGAAATAGTGTACTGAAGCTCAGAAACCAGGCGGAACTAGACCTTTAGGCTGCTGACCAGGAGTTGAACCTGGTGGCGTTGAATACATGGATGGAGCAAGCATCTAAGACAGGAAAAACCAAAATTGAGCATGACGGCAAAGCTATTGCAACCGAGAAGAAAGCGTGGAAGGAAACACTGACCTGCTGTGCACCTTGCTGTTGTTCCAGCATTTCTTTTTCCTGGGCCACTATCTTGGCTTCATCCTCCAAACTGAGTGCCAAGGGTAAGGCGACAAGGAGAGCGGAAGTTGTGACTATCCAAACGATATTGCCGGCTATTTTCCCACCACGTTTGAAGAATGAGGCGGTCCTAGAGATTCTGGACGAGATGGAATGACGGGTGGTGGGAGGTACGATGTCGACGAGGGCGGCAATGCGGTCGAACAATGATTCATCTACTGAATGTTCTGAAGAAATTGAAGACAGTGAAGTTGATGAAGAAGTTCGTGAAGATGAAGGAGAAGCATAGGGGGAGTTTGACTGTTCGTCAACGATCTCGACTTTGACCATGGTTGAGGACGACTGGTGCTGGTAGTAAAACAATTGTTTTCTCTTTTCAAAAAACAAAAATTGTTATTTGGACTTAATCGATTATATAATTACGGATGCTAAGTATTTTTCAAGTTTTCTGATTGGACAAGTTTTCTAATTGAATTTTCGGTTCCGAAGTTCACAGGGTCCTGTATTGATAGTTATTTGGTTATATTGGGGTCGTTGGTCTCCCTGAATGAGTTCACCTTCTCATATATAAGTATCCGACTTAATTCTCGCAAGTGTTCCCTCCTCCTCATCCTCATCCTTTTAGCATTCATCCTCACCGTTCGTTAATGCACTCCCCTACAACTTCTATATCAGACGACGGCGCATCTGTAACTTCTTCAGGCGAGCTCTTATACTTCTCTCAATCCCCCAGTCTCTCACCCTGAACGCGCGATCTGATTAGGTCTCGCTCTCCCCAGTCCTTCAATGCAAAATCAGTTGCATGATCTAGCTAAAGGTCTCCCAGCCCCTCGAAAGCAAAACACCGCCTGCGACGCTTGCCGGTCAGTATCTTCATGAACGCGTATCTCGGCTGATGGCGCTCACTTCGCTTCTCTAGATCGAGAAAAGTCAAGTGTAATCGACTACCCGGCCAGGAAAAGGTCAGCTCCACTCTACTTTTGTTCTTCGCTTTTCAAACGCCGTCTAATCCTTCTCATAGTGCCAAGTGAGCCATTTTGACTATTTATTCTCCGCAGCTCAACGATCGCTCCTTTTGGCAGCATTGTTTGTCCAAAAACTTTCCCTGCACGTCGGTATCTCGCTTCCGACCACATTTCACCGGTCAGGCACATACTTATATTTCCGCTCAGACATTTTGTGCAGCAAGCAACGAGTGAGAAGAAACGGAACACTGCAATAAATCGGAGACCGAAAAGTTTCGCGCCCGTACCTCATCTGTAAGTCAGCAAGACGGACATTCGACCCAATTTTGACTTTAATCCCGCGCTGTTCGCACCAACTCTCAACTTCCACCAAAAAATATCTGCCTCTTCAGCACTTCATCGACCGGCATCCCGAAGATGTAAGTACGCCGTCGAAGTCTATTAAGCCTTTAACCAATCAACGGCAGTCCCCCTCCCACTTCCAACAACGGAGCACTACCCCTGAAGTTCCCTCCACCAACTCAGAACACTCCATTGTTAGTTCGATACGGTTTCCACCCCCCAATAACACGCGAAACCCCAACCCGAGATGTCCTTTCTTTCATTTTTGCGCCACCCGAGAATATGTTAGTCTTTTGTGTCCAATCTTCATTTGAGGATGCTTAGTTTCCCGATCCGCAGCGACGCCCTTCCTTACCCAATTTCCAAACCTGTATCACCTTATGCTCTGTGGGGTGACGCGGCGGTTCATCTAGAAGATGACAACTTTAAGGCCGAGTACGTATTTTTGATTTCATATCTTCCTTACGACCATGTGAAATCAACCCCAAATTCGGTTTGTCCCTCACTTGTTCTCATTTTTCTTCCACCCATCTGACAAAAAAAATCAGTTGTACTCTCACCCCCCGTCCTCAAAGTGTTCACTAAATTAACGATTTTGACAGATTTGCGCTGGACCTCGTGGAAGTGTTTTTCCAGATCGTGCACACACGTATCCCCCTCCTTAATCCCGCTCAGTTTCGTAATAACCTACACCTCCACCCTTCGGGTCCTCCCAATGGCGAGAAACCATTACACCCGGCATTAGTCGCCACTGTTCTTGCTTGGGGAACCAAATTTTCTGAACATCCAGTTCTTGTTGCGGACAGACGAAGACCGGGGGGGCAAAGTCTCCTTGCGAAGACGCTGATCGATCGAGCACGCGACTTGGCAGAAGCTCTCAAGGTGCATCGGATCGCCTCGTTTGATCATGTTGTCATCGGCCTACTCCTGGAACCACTCCAAAGCCGTGAGTGTTGTTATCGTCGCGTGCTCAAGAGACTCATGGTTCTGCTTCTAGAAAACCCTAACGACTCAAAAGGTATGCGTTTTCCAGGTCACCGGTTGTCGTCGCTGAACTTCCCCTTTCCGTCAAGGCTTTCATAGCTTCTGGCTGATTTCGGCGACACGACATCTGCTCGATATGCGGGCATGTGTTCCAAACCTCCCTTGACGTTACTGTTCTCATTTCCGTTTGAAGATTAATCACAAATCTATAATCACCAGCATAGCAGATCAAGAAGCTCGCGGAACAATGATTTTTGCTTGGTGGATGACCTGTTTCTGTGATGCCTACGCATCCGCCTATTATCGCCGGAAACCAGTTTTGGACGATGATGACTATGACATCGACATCTACACGGTGGATCCCGTCAATCCAGACCCAGAGTCGCACAGTCCAATGCAATCCCCCCGGGAACAGCTAGAGGTAAATGACTCCATCTTTTCATTTCGGCTTGTCGAACTAAAACCACGATCACGTACTATCTTAGTTTTTGGTAAGCATCCGGACTCGAAGGGTGTGCGTTTCTTTGCGATCTCACCGCGGGCTATGCAGGGTTATTACCGAGCCGCGCACTCTCTAGCACGGACAGCGCGCCATATGTCTCGGCAACTCTGGCGACCGACAACTGATTCCGAAGGAGTTCCATACGCACTCCTATGTACATTCGCAACAGCGCTCACGGAATGGCGGGATGCTTATCTCATGCTTGTCGGAGTCCCAAGCAACTTCGAAGGCGAATGGGATTTTGTCTCTGTTAGTCAGAAAATGTCTCGAAAACTTCCTTTTCTCATTGGCTTGCAGGCTGTCTCGTCATGCGCAAGTGACGCGACTTACCACGTCATGTGGATTATTCTGTTCAACGCTCTCGACGATTTTGGTGTCAAGGAGCTGAACAATCCGACGACAATGTTAGAGAATGAGGCTCAGATCGAGAGTATGAAACGCAAGGTTGCGCACGAAGCTCTTCACGGCGCTCTCCGCATCGCGGGCTTGGTGAGACCAATTCATTGATGCTCAAGCTATCTCTTCCTGATGTAAGAACGTGTATTAGGCAGCCGTCTTGACATCAAATGGCTATCTGGTAAACAGCTCCTAGCCTATCTACCACCTTATCAGGCGCTCACATGTCGTCTCTAGCGGCTTGATCCCGCCGTCATGCACGTCAGTTGCATACAAGCGGGAACACTTCTGGCGCGCCTCGGACGTCCAGAGGTGTCAAATTGTATTGCCGGCCTTGAGCAATACAGTTATTCCTACGAGGAAGCAGGCGATCAGGCCATTGAAATGAAACGCCTGTACAATCAAGTTCTCGCGGGGGAGCAAGAACTCCATCACA
Source organism: Macrocystidia cucumis (assembly GCA_001179725.1). NCBI lineage: Eukaryota > Fungi > Basidiomycota > Agaricomycetes > Agaricales > Macrocystidiaceae > Macrocystidia > Macrocystidia cucumis. The sequence continues at coordinate 32,849 of CEMH01202693.1, read as the reverse complement.
TGTCCGCCGTGACGCCTCGGGTGCCGCCCTTAGCATCCCAAGGTAGTGCAATGCTCGTAGATGAGACTCCGATCAGGCGCAACGGATCACATACGGTAAGGCCACTATCTTTTCTATCCCAGGTCCAACAGCTAACGATACCTCGAATGGTTGTGTTCAGCCGCAAGGCATACACTCGTCGAATTCTTTTTCTCAATCGGTGTATGGGCGGTGACCGGTGGCTTACTCACGACTTACCAGTCTGTAACTCGGGACCATGTCTGATTTGGCTGGGAAAAGGACGAATCGTAGGCAGTCATCTCCGACAGATTAATATTGGGTGCAGGGACCATCCTCCAAATGCCAACTCGAGAGCGTTCTTTGGGTTGTACATGCTCAGGATCGCGATAACAAAGGAGCAATTCACGGCGTCCGACGTTGACTGAAGACGGCATTTCCCTCTCCCCAACGAGACGAGAATAGAGGCAGGGCAGAGGTGGGCACTGGCAGGCGTCAAATTGTTTCCTGCTGGATGAAGAACCTTCTTTCTCATTTGCTCGGACACAACGTGGACACGGGTATAGAAGTCATGTTAGAACAATGTCGTGAATGTTGTCAATGAAGGTTGGTAGAGACGAGGGCGGAACAATATATATACTAACTAGCGAGAAATGGTCATATGCGGGCGTGCATTAAGTCCCGCGACCCACGACAGCGGAATATAAGCGTGAGCCAAGTTAGTTCCTTTTTCTAGGGTGCGGACAGGCGGGTGGGTAAGCGCGTGCTAGCTCGTTCTTTAGGCCATCTTTTTTTTGAGCTCGAGTCATAATAATTTCGCGCCTATGACTTCGACGTAAAACGAGAAGCATGGAGCCACGCGGGCGCTTACTCAAAATACACATGATGTGGTGTGGTTTAGGCCAAAAACATTCATTATGGTGAGAACCCGCTTGTTAAAGAAGGTCGCCGGCGTTGCGAAGGGTTTTTTGAATATCTGGACATGGTTAGGAGATGGATTCGAACTTCGATTTCTGCTCCACGCGCTCCTCTCCCCACGCTGAACGTTCATGTCTTCCACCCATAACTTACTTCAAAAATTGAAAGTGTCATACTTCTCTGGAAATTCAAATGACATGTGTTGACAACGACCTACATACTCAGTCAGTCTGCCTGTGTTTGACAGTATGCTCCGCTCGCGTTGTAAAATTTGATGATTATTGATTTGCTTATCCCCGCCACTGACCTGGAAGGACATGTGTCTGGGCGTAAGCTCACAGTCTAGACTGACTGCCCAAAAATGTATACACATACATATGTCAAAACGCTAGTCACCATTGATCATCTGCGGCGCTGCCTTGGAAACTTTTAGCAATGAAAAAACATCAACATTACAGACCTCCAGGTAGCGACGCAAAGCTTTTTTTCTCCAAGAAGCTTCCCGCTGTTATTCCGACATCGCGCTCTTTTGCGTAGCAGCACGGAAGAGTTGAAGTAGAAGACACGCGACTAGAACTACAGGCAACGCGTGCTCGAATGGCTTTGCCAGTCATTTGAAGCTTTGGTTTCCACGTTTAGGAAGTGGGGAAGAATACCAGAGTTCGTGCCCGTTGCGGCCAGGAGGAGCTTTAACCCTCTGCAGACGACGACTGTCGCCTCTCTTAAGCTTCGCCTAAAAAGCGCCGTGCCTACCCTGACAGTGTGGTTCCTCAAAAGATACATACGGCAAGCATTTAACCTTTTGAGTTCCAGAGCACCTTTGTCGTTTGGAGGACAGGGTAAAGGCTGCCAGCGTCTCCGACCTCTAGTCATCAAGAGCAAGTGGGGATAACAATATCAAACCGTATGGATAATCTCGACGCAACAGCCAGCCTGTTATGTGGGTGTCTTTGATTTCATCTATGCCGCGTCCGTTGAGCAGGAGGTAAGAAACAGAAAACATTTGGGCGTTTCCGATCAATTGAGGGGGGTTTTCACCGGGCCGAACTTCGGACCGAGAATTCATAACAGTGCCGATGACCTTCATGAAAGCATCAACGTTAACGTTCATCTATGACTTGCTAAACGTCGCTTGAAGATTTCAATGAGCGTACCACCTACCAAGAAAAACCAAATTTACTCATTTCGCTGGTGGTTTTGCTTTCAAAGAACCCCCCGGGTGCTAATTTCGTTTGGTGCAGATGCAGAGATGAAGACACAGGTATCTGATCGGTGGGTTGCGGAAAGATGTGTCGCTGCTACACTCAGGTATGTACCACCGCCTTGAGGTCTCTATCGCTATGATTAAACACTATATGTGGATGCATGACTACCAACCCTTCCCTTGAGATTCGCCTGCAAGGAGGGCATCTTGCATCTCGGGGGCTGGGACATAACACCTCGAGTTCCGTCCTCCCTTCTATCCATCTAGGTATCCGAATCACACATTCTATCTCCTGGCTATTGGCGCGGACACTTGCTGTGTTGAACCTTGGATTCGTTATCCCTTGATGGCCACGGGCAACCGACCCGCGGTTGGTACGTCTCAACATCAACATCCGAGCCGTGTCAGCATCTCTGCACCCCGAGGACGACTCTATCTTCAATACTCCCGAAAAAACGGCGAGCTCGAGGACCTTGAGGTCAACTCCTTGTAAAACGACCCAACAATTTGGAGCTCCTGATCCTTCCCGGCTCTCCAGGTCCCGGCCACGACTTCATACTTGCCATTCCGCTCCCTGGAGATCTTTCTCCAAAGTTTTGGGGTGTTTTTTCTTTCACCGCCGAGGGCAAATGATGTTCCATAGGCGACTATTCGATTGTCGAATGCGTCGAGTATCCCGAAATACAGCTCGCCTGTTCCGAAAAGGAAACTTTCCTATCGATGATCGTTCCCAAGCTTCCTTCCTTGACTTATTATTACAATTGACTTACACGTCACGCCGATCGTATATTCTTATATATTCATTCCAAGGACCGGTGCACGCCACCCGATCTATTATCATCAAACTCTCTACTGCGATGAAGGCCATTTCTCTCTCTCCCCTCTCCCGAAAAATTTAGAGTATCAATACAATCATTCAGGACCCGCAGCGTTCAGTTCCCGTTATTGATAACCTATCTCGGTCGATGTGTTCTGGGGCACAGAACCTGCATAAAGGGCCACGGGCACCCCCAAAAATATGAAGTCGGACATCAATGAGCCGGATGTCGCTCCCGAAATCCCCTTCGGCCCATTTTCAGCATGCACTTATCGTCGAATCAGCTGAAACTGAGGTTCATTATTACTCGCCTTGAAATGCGTACGGTATACACTCCGTGAAGAACTATTGATGCGCAACATTTTTTTTTGTTTTGGAAAGGACACGCAGACTACGCGAATGGGTAAAGTTTGAGTTTTTCAAGGCTGCAGCCTCAAGGCCTTCGGGTGACAAAAAGGTTTTACTGTGCAGCATGGCAGGACATGTGTGCAGGTGTCCCCCTGCAAGTCTGGGGTACTTATCGATCGATGCAGGGGCCAGCTGGCAACACGTTGTACCTTTCAAATCCCATAGCCGTCGAATCTTGCAAACCATCGCTCATGTCAATGAACCAGCTTGGTTGGCCCAGGTGAGGGAATCAGTCTCATGGGATGATCGATCACGGGACGCATGACGAGACGGCGCCTCGCAATGGGCATGGACATGGAGTATAGTTGCACCTTAGCCTTGCTTCCCTGTTCTAAGCGAAATCAGAATGCCCAACAGAAGGCGAAAGCAAGGTGTCCTTTCGTTTCATTGACTGTGAAGTCCATGAGGTACATCAGGTAACTAAAAGACGTGAGACGAGACTCTTGGGGCAGGGCGGGAGTAAAAGACGACATGAGCTCGAAGAATTGTCATTGTGGCAAAATTGGCGGTGGAACGCGAGGTGCGGATGCGGTTTGTTGCATTTACAAAGAAGGGTGGTTCAACATGAGTGAAGAATGCGACACTGAAAGAAACGATGCATGAAAGGCGTAAATGATGCAAAATGATGATGCGAAAATGCGAGGTGTTTGGAAAAATGTCAACGTGTAGTTGAGAGATTGCTGAGAAAACGAGATTCCCGCATGCGAACGGGGCCCATGTGGGTCGAAATTCTATGGACGTCGTTCATACGAAATGCCGCTCCCTGCTTGGAAGAGGGCGTTCTTTATCTGTCCAAGAGCCGACCGTTCTCCAGTCGTAATGAGGCTTCTCCCGGTAGTGTCCAAGAACATAATCAGGCGATTAATGGCTTCTTCAGCGTCTGCCAGAGTGGGCGGAGAGTTGTCGGGTAAAGTTTGATGGTAAAGGACTATCGGTGCATAAACGGCAGGATACGACGCATCGTGGGCTATGTGGGACTGTCCATCCGATTCGGCGAGATGGGGGTGGGAGGATAAAGGAACGTGGCGAGACCCAGATTCTGGCTGGTGATGCAAAAGGCCATGATGCTGCAAGGGCTCCATCACGGGTTCGTTGGCGCCGTCCGACTGGCTTCCAGAACTCTGTGGGGACACGTCAGTGCCGTGACCGGCCCAGGAGGTTGGCATCATGAGAGGGTTCGGTGGCATACGACTGCCATCTTGTTCCTGAAGCTGGAGTTGAGGTATTGAGGGCATGGCACGGTTCATATGTGGAGAGCGACCCGCGTAAGGACCCTCCATCGTCGAGCTGATTCCGTTCATGCTTCCGTTGTTTGCGTGAAGGGTTAAATTTTCATCGGAGCACCAAGCGCCTCCTCGAATTTGATGTCTGTGCTTGAAGTTCTCGACCCACCCTGAGCTCGCCTTGAATTTTTCTTCCGAAACGTGAAGCCTTTTCGCGATCTCTCTGGCTTTCGATCGGATCAAAGAATCGCTGAGGAAGGTCTTCTTTTCGGCGCAAGACCCGAGCCAGACACGGAGTTGCTCTTCGATAGCAGGAAACTTGGAAGGCCTTAGGTGCGTGTGTCAATTTAGAGAGACAATACTGCAAATGAAGCCTCTTACCTGTGCTTTGAAGCACGGTTGGTATCGGTCTCCGATATGTTCAGCCAGTACGCCTTCTTCTTGAGAATTTTGCTGATAGTGCTGCGTTCAACACCAAAACGGCTGGCGATGTCTTGCTGTTTGTCGTTTGGGTTATCCTCACTATACAGGCAGATCGCCTTGCGATCAGCCGGTTTGAGTTGTTGTTTCTTTTGCTTTGTTCTGGGTCCCATTAACCTTTGGGTATTTTGTGGGGGTTGCGGATACGACGTCGAGGTCTGATCGAAATAACCAGAATTGGATGAAGACACTGAAGTCAAGACGGAAGCGGCGCTCAGTGCGGGTGAAGGGACACGGTGGTTTGTCGAATGAGAGGAATTAGATCGAGAGTGATTGGGATAAGTCGTGAAGGTGGAGAAAGGTGACGACGAATTTGGAGTCATTGGTTGATATCCAGCGCCCTGCAAGTTCATGGGGTCCGCCGGAACGTTCAATGATAGACCTTGCCGCGATGGCAAAGGATTGGACTCCGCATCGGCGGGTGGGGTGTCAGGACGCGTTTCCGTTGTTGAAGGTAGGTATAGTGGTGGGTGCGATCGCTGAGGAGGCCATGTCAAGAATAAGTTATTGTAAGCAAAGCAAGACCACTCGACTCACCAAAGTTAAATCCCCGTCTTCGGTTCTAGTAAAGCTCGAGGGCAAAGAAAGACGACGGGGACCACGGTCGTGACGGTCGGCATACGACGGAGCACGTTGCCGTCGAGGGAGGCCCCTGTTTGGGCCGATGCTAGACTCAATCTGGGTGAATGGAGAGCCCGGGTCTTGAATTGAAGGGTCGGACAACTGGAAAGGTTTCGGGGAGCCAACGAAAGCTTCCGAGTGAGAATGATGCATGTACGTTGGGGAGTCAGTTGGGGACGGGTAGTTGAGATCAGGAGAACGATTAGGTGCAGGAAACATAGAGGGAAGATGAGAGGAAGAGGGGATGTTGTCCGGTGAATGGTGATGTTGTGGATGCCAATTTGAGTTGTTCATTGACGCGTGGCGGTGTTGAATGGTATGACTGCGCAGCGACGGTGACGAGGAGTTGTGAAGTGAATACACCTGAGCTGAAATGTCCATTTACGATATTGAAAGCTGCATTCAAAGTTCACGAACGGGGAATGTTAGGACAGGTGTTAAAGTCGGAAAGACTTTGTCTGCCCAGGGTTCGACTTATAAGCAACCCATTCCCAAATTTCCGCCACTTCAAGTGACCGAACCAAGTTGAACGCGTTTCTTTCCTTTTTCGGCAATACCAAGTTTCCCGTAACCCCTTCTCGCCCTTGTCCGTTGGTTTCTCCCTTGTTTTATTCCGTTGCTCTCTCCCGACGGATACCTTGTTCTCGACATCTATCAAACAATTTTCCTTTTCATCGTTTGTCCAATTTTCTCCTTCCTGTCTACCCCTCGTTCAAATTTTATGAATTCTATTTTGTTGATGTTTCTTGTTATTTTTTATTTTTCTGTCACGCTCAAACCCTCCCGATCTCTTGTTCCCCTTTCGGTTCTCGCGTTATCATGAACACATCCTTATGTATTCATTGGGCAGCACTGCTCTGCCTATTATTGCTTCCTTCCGGCACCTGTACTTTCCAACTACGCGTGTATCATGATTACCCCACGAGGATCTGGTCTGGCGAACTTCTTTTTTCCTGTTGTTTGCCTGCCACTCATTCAACCATGTCAATCAACATGCATCATCAGGAAATGGAACAGCGTCGTTACAATGAGTTGACTTTGAACGCTAAAAGCGAGCCTGCCAGCGTTCCTGATCTCTACGAGCGAATTTGGCCAATGTTGTTCGTCTCCAGGAATCGTCCTCTCAATTTACCCCCGATTGGTTGACATCCCATCTCTTCGTGGGACACTTGGTTTGGTCCGTCTTTGTATCCGTTTTCCTAATAGATACATCATTCCTTCCGTGAGCCGTCAGACAGGCCGAATTCGGGTGGCGTTTTGGCGACTCATCAACTCGGAAATGAACTCGCACAAGCCAGGTTCACTCCCTGGGGCGAACTTGAAGTGAAAAATTCATCAACCCTTCTCAATAAATCCCAACAGCGGTGGCGATGACCCCCCACCAATGACTGAAGCTCCGAGATGAGTTGCATTTGCGTTCTAAACAAAATAGCAGTTTAGGCCCAACATCGTGGCCACACCACTAAATGAACTGCCCACTGGTTCGGCACCAGTTGTGTCTTTGGCGCCTCATTGTCTCGACAGAACCCTAACTGTCTCTTTGGGTCGGTTCATTTGATTCCTTCCATTTCCATCGTTTCCAGAATCCAGAGATCGTTGCTGATGGCCAAGATCGAGCTTTTAATATCGGGGTATTCCACGCTAATAGTTCTCATCCTGTTGGAGCTTGGCTAAGTATCCCATACCGGCATGAAAACTTTCGTGACCTTCCTCTCGCTCGCTTCTCGCCCAGCAGAGAAATTGTATATTTGGCGCGGACCAACGTTCGTACGCGTATTCTCCCGCTGCTGACCACTTCTTGTTCTCTTCTTTGCAGAGGAATGATCATTCAACCGTCTTCTTGCTGCCATAAAACCGGTTGCCACCAAGCTACTAGATGTCTGTCAAACGGATCAGAAGGAAAAAAGAAACAGCAATCTCCCCAAGCCGTGAGTGCCGTTTCCCGTGCTTTTCAGGTTTTGTAACTACAAATCGCGTTCTTTGCGCCACTGCTCCAGCAGGTCAGCGGGCATCATGAGAACCTGCAAGCCTGAATTTATTTCCCTGTAATCTGTTGATGCGATTGGCATTTTAGATGCCTCGTGTCTGACCTGCGAAGGTTGAGTGCCTTCAATCGTCTTGTCCGATTATACTGATTGCAGGCCGTTTGAAAGGACGAAGCTTGCATGAGCGAAGACCCGTCCGTCGAGGCACTCCGCAGGGAATTTACGTGGCCTGACTTGCGCAAGCGGGGACGCTCGTCCCTGTACTATTCAGATCCTTCGAACTCTGAGTATCACGAGACGCCTCATCTTCGATTGGTTATCAGGAGACGGTGTTAGGCATTGCGGCGTTCTCAATTGACCACCAAGAATCAGCATGACAACCCCAAATCGTTTTTCGTCTCTTAAAGGTAGCTCATCGGTCAACCAAAACGTTTACCAACGCCATCCTAGAAACGCTGGACGGTTGCGCTGGGGGTAAATGCTGCCCCGCTAATAAAACTCCGCAACCTTGTCGACCTAATCTTGGCAATTGTCCTAGCTTCACGGCATTTACGATACCGAGCTCATTTCGCGTGAGCGATGCCAGCTACCTGAAACACATGTCCAAAGCGCGCGTCAGAAACACGTGAACCTAAGGGCCTGTGGCAGGGGACGGCAGGAATGTATTTAATCCACGGGCAGGGGACCAATAACATGCTTATCGCTGTAGTCATAGCAGGGTCAAATGCTCGTTCTTCCGACAGAGAAGCCTTCTCCAAAATTACGCCATCCAGGATTCAGCAGGGATGCGTATCCCAACCACAGTGTTGGCTAGGTTATCAGCGCCATCGCGAAGGTCATCTGCGCGATTGAAGAATCACCAGAAATGATGAGGAAGTGCTTCTTCTTCCGAATGCTGAACGTGGTGATCATCGATGGATTGGCGAGGTGAGGCTTGCGATTCTCTCACAGTCGACGACGTTGCATCATATGACAACCTGATGCGGCTAACGTGTTTCAAGTACGTCAGGAAGTTGCCTGGGTCCGAGCACTCGACATCAATGCCCGTCAATCATGTTGAGCACGTCGGGTTGCCATAAGGAGCCTGCTAGACAGCTTGTGATCAATGTTATCTAAGGGCTAGTGGCAGCTGATCAAGCGCGGAAGCCGTACACAGGAACGAGCGGTCAAAGTGAACACAGGGAGTTTTTCTTGGAGGAACTCGAACCCTTTTGCGACCCAGATTACCCTTCACCCAATACTCTTTAGATCTGATTCACATTTCCGTCACAACTGAACTCACATTGGTGTCGGCCAAAAAGGGGCGGGTACCCTTAATGCCGCCGGCGACTATGGTCGCGGACCTGAAAATCAGGCACGTGGGAATATCGGAAGCGACCAGCTCTGAGGTGATGTCAATGGCTCAGGTCGACGCCGTGCATAACTTCCAAGCTCCTTCTGTTCGCTGAGGGCAAATAACACCTGCAACAAGAGAGAAAGGGCGACGGCGTCGAAATTTCGCCGTTCTTGATGCATTGTGACTCATCTCCTTGTTTGCGGTGAGAACCGGGGCCAGATTCGGGAGCAAACGGGAGTTACCGAATATAAAACTCCTACGCTCAGCTCGGGCTCACAGAGACAAATTCGCACAAGATCACAGGCTCTCCACACTCAGACATCCACATATTCGACCGCTATGTCAATAGCCGCTTCCGCTCTTAGATCTAATGTATACTGGTTAGCCAGGACTGCGCTTAACTCCCAAGCGAGACGCGTTACCTGGATGGCGCATCCACATTCTCGTGTGCAAGCCCAGCTTGCCCACACTTCAGCTTCCTCTCAGACATCACCCTCGGGCAGTACTGAACAACCTCGGCTGAAAGGTGTTTATCTTCCATGGTATAACATCACAATTGTTGGTTCAATCTCATGCTGTTCATTTTCAGATGGTGCATCGACGCCCCTGACGAATGCTGATGCTGTCAGCACGGTACCAACCATGGTTCGCGGTGATTGGGTACTTTTTCACCCTGTCTATACGCAGGAAGAACTCAGGGCTGTCGAGGTATGAGTTCTTACCGTTTCTTCTCCCTCACTATCCCACTCAGCATCATGGCAGGTCCTGCATCGAAAGGCTACTTCAATGTCAGACAGGCTTGCTCACGGCCTTGTGAGGCTCGCGCGAGGCACATTCGACTTGGTGTCTGGTTACAAACATGTTGACGGCCTATCAAAGGATAATGCGTCGGTGGAGGAACTCAGAAAGGCCGGTTCTTTGCTAGATGATCGGGCCTACCTGAATGTATGACTTTCCCCATTCGTCTCGCAGAAACTGTAATCTGATATCTCCTAAGCGTATTTTGTTTTTAGAGAGTATCGCAGGGGTTCCAGGAATGGTGGCAGCCACACTGCGCCACTTAACCAGTCTTCGTCTCATGGTCAGTTCGCCCGGGTTCAGTTTGCTACGCAGATGACCTTGTGTTGATGTTCTTGTTTAGCGACGAGATAGCGGATGGTGAGCCTCGATTTCCGTTTTCGATTATTGAGGTTCGAATGCACTATCTAGGATTCACACCTGTCTGGAGGAAGCCGAGAACGAGAGAATGCATTTAATGTGAGCGCAGGCATGTGTTTTCGTGCCGTCATTGACTTGGCTGTGTAGGACGTTCATGACATTACGCCAGCCCTCGTTGTTTCTACGTGCATTGATTCTTGGAGCGCAAGGAGTGTTCTATAACCTGTTTTGTGAGCATCACCCAATAGCTGTATACTTCTTATTCATTTTGCCAAGTCCTATCATATCTGATATCGCCTCGCACCTGCCATCGATTCGTTGGCCACCTCGAGGAAGAGGCTGTTCTCACCTAGTGAGCTCTGGAATTCATACATCATGACAGGTCTGACAGGCCGAAGTACGAGGTGTATCGAAGACCTCGAAGCTGGACTCATCCCGGAGTGGTAAGTCGAATTGTAGTTCATTGATATGCCGTGTGCAGTGACTCAATTTTCACCAGGACGAACGAACCTGCACCAGAAATCGCGATTGACTACTGGAGACTTCCGCCAGATGCCAAACTTCTGGATGTTCTTTATGCTGTGCGCTCAGATGAGACAACGCATAGGTTTGTCAACCACAGTCTCGCCAACCTGAACCCAAGCACGGACGTCAACCCATTTGCGCTGCGCGAACCAGACATGAACGTCAAAGGAAAAAAGATAGAGTTAGCTTCCCATATTCTTCATTGGTGATTTTGATTTAACCACCCACATTAGGTACAGCCGCGATGAAGCCAACGAGTACGTTCAAGAGTCCCATAGTATAATTCATAAGACTCTGGAAGCGCGCAAAGAGCAGCAATAAGGCTCTGGGACCTCTTCATATCTATATCCATCTCTACTACTACTTTGTGTGTGCGTGCATCCCCGAGCTGCTGCATTTCGCCTCGAGACGATCTCGCTGTATATAAAATAATCATCAACCCCACTCAAAACTATTTAATTTCTGTTGTTGCTCACAGCTCAATTCCAAGGGGTCGGTGGGGCAGGGGTCACCGTGCCACGTGTGACGTTTGATGGGACGTCATTCATCACTTCAAGGGCCCACTGTCACGGTGCTTCGACGCCACTTGTGGGGGTCTTTGGGCCGTTTGACTCTTTACTCACATTCCATACCGACACTGCTTCATGGCGACCGACAGTCTACCCGATATACGCGTTTCTCCACCTTCTATTATCAATACCCAGACGGAGGAAACGCATGCACATCAACGGGTTTTCATAGGGCCCATGCCTGAACATGTTGTGTCCTCGTTCTCGCGAGCAACTGCACCACAGGACGAGCTTCTTTTCGTAAACGGGGTAGAAGGCTCTCGTAGGACCCTTCGTGGTATTTTAAGACGTCATGCCCACCAGTACTTCATTGATCATGGTGGGGACCCGGACAATTGGGGAACTGAGGAAGAGAAGAATGTTCTTGATGAGATGGTTAAGGTTTGGAGGACTAGCGTATGGGGCAGATTCCGAGAACAGCAGGCCGTCTCGGCGTCACACAGCCGGAAGTGGATTGGAGGAAGCTTCGAGGTTGGCCAACTCCTAGGGGTAAACCTGCAGAAGATTACGAACAACGGTCCGGTTACCTTCAATATCCCGTCGAGCTCGCATCTTCCGCAAACGTACAGTGATACTCCGTTAGATGGAAACGCGTCAAACTCAACTTTCGGTTCTGTTGATAGTTCGGCGAGTTCAGGGGTGTCCCCTTCGCACGGCGACATGGGAGCGCTGGCTTCAACGAGCGCTACGACGACGACGGCATTGTTGGCATCCTCTGCCGTCCCTGCTCGAACCGTTTCAGCTCCAAATGCCAACCTGAAAACCTCTTCCGGTTCCTTGAGGCACGACGCGCTGCTGGGAAAGGGGAAAGGGCGATCATTGAGTGAACCTTTTGGAGCTACAAAACGGCCTCAAACACCCCCACCGATTCAGTCCTCGGAAGCGACGGGGTCTACCCATTCGACCGAGTCCGTCAGGGATCAAGGCAGCGCTGACAGGCCGTCAACGGAGGACGTCGTCATGCGAGGTAGGTTTCTTTGTCTCCAAAAGGAGATACAATGCGCTCAAATTTACAAGACAGGATGCTTGTGAGGGTTGCATACTCGAAACACGAACCCATAGGTACCAATTTTGATGAAGAACAACATCGGACAACTCGGAATCTACACCACGAAGATTGGGCAGAATTCATGGTTGTGTGGCGCAAGGATCGGCTGGAGCTGTATAAAGATTATGTTCGTTCCTGTCGTGATATTTTTCGCTGCCCATTCCTAACTCATTTTTCTTGTTTCAGAAAACGCCTGGAAAGGAATGGGTTGTTGGTCACAAGCATCTGTCGTTCGTTGTGCCTCTCGATCCCAAAACGAACCTTTCGCTTTATTCTTTCGTGGATCTAACTTTCTGTCTACTATATCCCGGGTCCCCGGGTCGAAGTTCAAGTTCGCGGTCGTTATTTCCGCTCCTTCGAGAGAAAACGGGGACGAGTATATATCTATTCAAAGTGAAGACACGGTCAAGAGGCCAAGATTGGATGTGGAGACTTTGGTGATTGATGTCGTTTTGCTGATAATGTCAATGCTGACGCCACGACTAGGCATCGGCTTGGCGGGAAGCTACCAAAAACAGTTGACATTCGAAATCCGTTTTTGGGTGCACGCATCCAAGTTGAAGCGGGGGAGATCCCAGAATTCGATTGCGATGCTTTGAGAGTGTTTACTCGCGAGAATTTGAAGGACCTTTTTTTGACGTCCCTTCGTTCCCTTGGAAATTACGACGCTCTCCTGGAGCAACAACTGGAGGCTGGGAAAGCATTGGAACTAGCATGGCGTGTTGACACGTATCTGGATTGGATCTGGCTCGACGAGGACATACAAGGAATACAAAGGGCATGGCTTGTTCTTTGCGGTTTCGCATGCAAACAAGTCAGAAACAATTCAGCGCCTCCTCCGTTCAATTCAGTCGGTGCTGACCCCCTTGTCAATAGTTTAACCCGCCACCAGCGCTAGAGATCAGGTTGGCCGAGCACACCCCAGCGCATGTCCATCTGACAAATGGACGCCGGTTACAAGAACCCCCTGCGGTTGAAGGTTACCTGGAGCGAATCAAACCTGGAACTCATCTCAAACAAGCATCTTACCTGGTAACACACGAGGGGTACCTATTCACTGTCAACCCTTCCCATGCCAATCCACCAGCTCCACCAGACCTTATTTCCTTTGACAACTCGCCGGAGTCACTGCGGCATAAAGAAGTCAAACGAGGCGCTACGCAGCTCATGGGGGCTTCCGGAGTTTGCGATCTTGGCAACATCCTGGCCATTCGGCGAGCTTTTCATTTAGTACCCCACGAGTCACACACAGAAACGCCAGCGCCTGAAAGCGAGGATCTATGGTTCGGCATCTGGTCCCAATCGGAGGATCGGACACAGAGCGACGATGAAGATGAGGGAGGCGAAGAGGGGTTAAGCCGCCAAAACGATAAGCCCAGATGGAGAATGACACGCTCCTTTGAACTGTTGCTAAGATCTGGGCATGTCATCCGTTTTGAGGCAAGCTTTTGTTCCTATCAAGTTTCACGGGGGGGCACTTGACTAATTCTGATGCCAGGCTTATTCTCGGAGAGTAGCCTTGGAGTGGATTGAGCGGTTACGTGCCCTCGTTGTTTATTGGAAAGAGCGACATAGGATCGATGCTCGGGAAGCAATGGATTTGGCACAAGCCCATCGGCGAAGATTGACGCCCCACACCCGTGCCCATCAAAACGAAGAAGACTCACCACCGGAAGAACCCGTGGATATGGGAGGCGTGCTGCCCGCTCTCGGAAGTTTGTACAGTTGGTGCACTATACTTGGATGTAAACCCATTATTCGAGGGGGGACCGCATACATGAGGCGAGGGATGCGTGGCCAGTACAAGTATGTTACAATCCATATCAGTTCAAGGAGTGTTTTGACGACCTTGTTGGGCAGATTGGTCCACCTCTTTCTTGTACCTGGCCATCTGGTTCCGTTTCGTGTTAAACCTGGGAACTTGCTACACAAGGCTATGCGGAAAAGAACGAGCTTGTTGGACGCATATGTCTGTTCAGGGTATTACGCTGCATCGGTTCTTCCACCTGGTGAATATAATGCAAACGCCGGCCCGACCCCACGGAAATATCAGGATGGCCTTGAGGCTGACGATCCAGAGGAAGATACGATATTTATGCTTTGGTACCGTTCACAACCTCCTGGAGTCCAGGCAGAAGAGCAATCCACGCCCACATCGCCACCGCCGCCACCACCCACGATACCAGACCTTTCCGCCAAGAACAAGTATTTGACGTTCCGGACGAGAAGCAAACTGGAAAGGGATTCCTGGTGTTGGTCGCTAAATTGCGAGATCGAGAAACTTAGCAGGCTTCAGAGGGACAGGGAAACGAAACTCCGAGAGATGGGAGCGCTGAGAAGGCCGTGACGGACGCTGAAGACGATGAGCGGGATATGATTCACTGCCACGATATATCCGACTAGGATGAATGCGAATAAAGTAATGGGACTAAGGGAATTATTTCTTGGGTTTTTTCGTTCTGTGTCGTCGATCAGAACATCACACTGTGTGCAATTATATACCAATACATACCCGTATTTACTTCTAGCAGTAGCACGGTTGACGACTCCTCCGAAGTCCAATGCGCCTCGCACAATCTTGTAACTAGTATTGACGACCGATCAGTGTTCAGCCCAGACATAGAGTGACTGAATAAATACATACCCAACACCTGGAAGATCCTGTGCGCGTCCTCCTCTAACCAAAACCACACTATGTTCCTGCAAATTGTGACCTTCACCAGGGATGTAGGCCATGAGGGATTTGCCTGTGGTCAACTTGACACGGGCGACTTTTCGTTTAGCGGAGTTGGGCTTTTTGGGTTTTGCGATGAAAATCAACGAGCAGACACCCTTTCTTTGAGGGCATTTGGCCAAGAGTGGTGATTTGGATTTGACCACTCTTTGAGGTTTCTTCCGCCGCATTGCTTGGTTCATGGTCGCTTGAACTGTGGGTGTAACGTGGAAAGCGCGTTGGGGTAGAAACGATGTAGCATGGTGATTAAATGTTGGTCTAATCAAGGTTGCAGCTGCAAGACCCCTGCTGGGGGCGAGGCCACGCAAAGCGGAGAACATTGGCGGGGTGTGTTTTGGTATTTTTTTCTTTGAAGGTCGTCGAGTTTGGCCGATCTGTTAGAAGGCGATACCGTTGAAAACAAACACATAAACAAACGCGTCTGTGGCGGCGTGACTGATTTCGATTCTAGAACCCGTCTAGCGCTCATTTTCCCATTATGCCTGTAGCTTCTTCATCACGTCGGCGGATGGGAGTTCGCCATCAAGCTTCTTCAGATATAGAAGAGGATCACCCCGCTCCAGAACCTTCGCGTGACGATAACGACGAGGATGGAGGGGAGGATACGACCCGACGGAACCGACCCTCGGCCAAGGAGAAAAAACCCTCAAAGAAACAACTCGACCGCAATGAAGTGGCATCTAAGAAGGCCACAGCTTCAGAAGGAGAAGACGATGACGAGGGGGGCAACGAGGACGAAGAGGATGAGGAAGATGCTATCGACATTCAAAATTTCCAAGATCAGCCGCTTTCTAGAGCGGACCTACAGAAACTTCGCGGTCTTGCAAGTGACTGGGAAAACTGTGCAGCGGCTATTCGTGGAACATGGGGTGCGTTAGAAGATGTGGCTGTCGCGATTGCGGACTCTGCAGAGGGTGAGGATGCAGCGAATGTGGGTACAGCCTCGACGCGTATCTTCTCTCTACATGCTTCTCATACACGCTTTCAGGGTATCTCCCAGCTCGATCGTATCTTGAAAGATCTCATTGATACCAACGCGGAGATGGGTGCTCACGGAAAGTCTCTTGATGACATATACCAGCAGGTGGCCCGAGGGGAATTGATTGTACGTGCTTCATTCATGATCTTGGTCGAAATCTGAGGGAATGACATCTTCTATTAGAGCGACGCTGTGCAGAGGTATCATAGCGGTGCAAAGAACGAATTTGACGCCTACTCTGCAAAAACAACCCGTCAGAAATATGCTAAGGTTGAGAAATACTCTACCTTCAGACAGGCGATCTATGTATGGATGCAACGCACCGAACCACACTCGCTCGCTCATTTGCGCATATAGGAAGCCCAATACCCAGACAAAGCTATGCCACCCATTACCGACCTTATTCCGAAAGGTCAGCTCGTTCGTGGCCGATTCTTCTTGTTTTGGGTCTCATTGCTGTGTCAAAAGAATCCGGGGATGATAGCGACGACGATGACGACCTTGAAATTGGTGGAGTTACCCAAACTTACACATGCCCTATCACCTTGACGCCTCTGGTCAATCCTCTGACATCGTGAGCACTCATTTCCACATAGATATGACCTCGCAAGCTCACTGGACGCCTCCTTCACAATTAACAGAAGGGTGTGCGGACACTCCTTCTCCGCTGACGCTATCCGTGCGACCTTTAGGTCGTCAAACGTGTCCATAAAATGCCCCGCTTCGGGATGTCGTCAGATGTTTACCCTTGCAGATTGCAAACCGAACAAGGAGCTTGCAAAGAAGGTACAGGCGAGGCAGCGCCGTGCTGAGAGGGCTGCTGCGGCAGACAGTGACGCTGAGGAAGTGATCGAGTGATCGCAGCCGCATTTCTTTTTCTTTCTTTTAGCGATAGGTAGTGCTTCCGACCTTGAAACTTCGATTGCTTCTCTTACAAGATGATATGATATCTCACCATGCGGACGCTCAATCGGTGTTGTAACCAGTAAATCGGTGCCATATGATGAAAAAAAGAAGGACACGTTCTGTAAGGCAGATATGAGCGTGGTGCCGTTGATGGACAGCGCAAGGCGCCAATAAATTAATTGAACGGTCGGAAAAAATTTCCACACCACTCCAGAAGTGGAATTCATCTCTGGGTATATCAATCAACCCGGGGAATGAAGGCTGCGGAGGTCCGCTTGTCATCCAGGTTAAGTAAACCCTGGCGTCCCATCCCTCGCCTGTGAGTCTCATACCCACTTGTGGGTTATTCCACACCACGGCGGCGGTCAGGTTTTTGAATAAATTCCAGACAGGGCTGCAGTTAGACGTGTAAATGGAGATGAGCTATATATTTTTCTGACAGGGTGTTTTCCCTTGCCTCTCATATGCCGTTCCCTTACCAGTGAGCCCGAAGCTTTCAATAAAATGAGTCAGTGGTCATGGGATGCTTGTTTCCCCACCGTCCCCGGGCGATTAGTACGAACTACCTTCTGACATTGACGCGGTTGCGGCGTGTTAAAGTCGGGTCGAAGGCCTTCTAGCTGGAAGATCCATCGCGACAGCCAGGCATCCCGGGCGCCGTCTTGTTTCGCTTCTCCTTCTGGGGAAACGGATATATTTCCAGTCGTTGAGAAGTAGGTTGTGCGGGGAGGGGATCGATTGCTTCTAGAAGTTATATGCACGACTCTTCGAAATGACAAGACACCAACACAGCGGTATTGGAACTCAGTTGGGGTTGGGGGAGCTGAAGACCTACCGCGTTTGGTTCACGATCGGGCGCGCGTTGCCTTTTGATCAGTTCTAAAACAGGCAAAGAAGAAATTTTTCAGGAAAACAAAATTGACCCCTCACGCGGTGACATTTGACCCGGTGGCAAGGTTTGTACCCTCGGAGCTTGGAGGGTCGAACTCACTCCATGTTCAGCCACAGTCCTATCGCGGTATATGCGGGCGAACAAGAATCTAATGAGTATCCAGGGGGTGGGGGTGCAAAATTGGGATCGATTCTTTTATTGGAAAATAATTTGCGGCCATGAGCCAATCGACCATGACGCACCAAACCAAGCTCCATGGGAAGCCTGAAACAAGACATTTATAACACTCTATCCATCCGTCTGATTGGGTTATTGGTAACAATTCAAGTGGTTCTGCTCTCGTGTCACCAACAAAGCGTCGAAGTTCTCAGAGGGTCTACGTACAAGAAAACTTCAGTCTGTTTCCATGCTATCTTCTCGCTCTGTTTGATTCTCTGAGTCAGCTCGCGCCTGGACGGCACGCAAAAAAGGTCCGACGCCTGTGCCTGCTTCATCTGGCAGACCCAATCCACGAACCAAACCACCAAGCAAACCCGTTCTTAATGCCTGATCGAAGCTGGATACAGCAGCCCTGAATTGCGGGGAACTACATAGTCGATGCGCATTGGCAAGGTTTTCCAATTCAAGCTAGGTTATACTCACCTGACGATACGTTGGAGGACCTCTGCGGAAGGAGGCATCGGAAGATCTGGGGGCAGATGGGGAAACAAAGCAGGGACGAGTTCTGGGTGGTTTGTAAACAGTGGCGTCAAATTTGCTGGGGTTAGAATGTCCGTCAAGGACAAATCTGAACGCCAAAATATTACATGGTGATTGGGGCAAAGGTGAAATGCGGACAGTTACCAGAAGGAGCGGGCCTGCCTGCAGCGGAGGAGATCAGCTGTTGCAATTGTGCCAGCTGTTCTGGGGTGGCTTGGAAAGGTTGAGTAGTCTGCGATGACCTATGTAATTGCGTTCGATCTCAGCAAATAATATAAGAAATTGGGTAAAACGAACGTCGACGCCTGAGGCTGAGAGCCACTGGCAGCAGCACCCCAAATCAAGGTGAATTCAGGATCCTGGAGCAAGCCATTGAGGTTATTTACGAATTCGGCATCCCGCTCGGAAGAAGCGTCCTGAGTCGAGGATGAGTGTGGTAGGAGGAACTCAAGGTGTGTTACGTCACCTGCAGCCAGAACTGACGAGCACTTGAGCTATTGAGTTGCAAGTATTTGAAATAGACTCACAAAGTGTCTTTGGTTTGAAGATGAGAATTTGAGGACATATACACGCCCCGATGAGTGTGGCACTTTCTCAAACGACGCATCCGACGGAAATAAGATCAGATCCTGGAAAGTCGAATGGTTAGGTAATTTATGAATTGGGCTCCATGAGGGGGGTAGCTTGCCTCATCGATTACATTGGTGGATCTGTTCTTCCATATAAAGTGCAGCAAACCATCATCTCCGTTTGAGAGAATTATGGCTCCTTTCGTGGGGTTTGGGTCCACAAAGTTGGTACCTGGTCTTCGGAACGCTCTACCGGCTTTGAATGCAAGGAGAGTTTCAGACATGGTTTTGTTTCTAGAGTTGTTTTATATGTGCGAGGTCGGAGGCAAGCACTACAGGGTATTAAAGCACTCTTAAAGCTCGCGACGCGTCAGCGCGTGCTCATTTCAATCTCCGCCGATGGTGATTATGTAACCGACCACTCCTCTTCAAACTCGTCCAGCTTCCACGCTCCAATGTCCTCATTTTCAATCGACGAACCTCCTACTTGGGCTTCTGCAGTTCCTCAGGCAGATTTGGTAAAAAGTGCACTCAGAAAGGAGCAGTTACTCAAGTATGTCTTACGACCGCCTGATGCTCGAGAATGAACCCCACATTTAGTAAACGTTTCCAGGGATATCGCGGCGTCTCAAGATGACCTTCGCAGTTTGTGTTTTGCCTCATGTCCCTCCTAGATCCGTGTGTCTAACGTGTCTCAAGCCCTACTCTCTCGCGTGCAAACCGCGCAGAAGGAAGTCGACAAACTCACCTCAGGAAATGAGACGTTGCAGATGTACATTGATAATTTGACAGTTCAAATGACGAAAAGAAGATAACGCCTAGGCTCAATCCTTGGTTTCGTGTCCATGCATCATCCGCGTGGGGCCCTTGTGTATTGTGGGTGAACACCAGACACATCACCTTCCTCACGCATTCCTCCGCGATCGTGTGTTTGAAGAGAGTAGTATGCTACATGGAGTGTACATTATCCAATGAAGGGGATATTATCAATGGCTTCTATCCGACAGCCAATGCAGCACGATATCCCTGTTTGACGTCAGTTTGTCACTGGAAAAAGGCAGACGCGATCGTACAGGTTGT
Source organism: Macrocystidia cucumis (assembly GCA_001179725.1). NCBI lineage: Eukaryota > Fungi > Basidiomycota > Agaricomycetes > Agaricales > Macrocystidiaceae > Macrocystidia > Macrocystidia cucumis. The sequence continues at coordinate 12,701 of CEMH01202693.1, read as the reverse complement.
GTTGGCTTTTCATGGAACACTAAAACGCGTCCAGTAAATTCATAAGAGTCAACCGATTGCGCCGACACTGCAACGACTTACGGAATAGCACTGGAAGCCCCGTCAGATGTGGTCGCAACAACAAGATATCAAACTCACAGAAACAGGTCTATCGGTTATCTTCTCCAGTTGCCTGGGGAAAACGTCAACTCGAGAGAACCTCAGAAGGTAAATTTGGGTACATACAGGCTCTGTATCAATTCTTTATTGGGGACGTGCCCTGTAATATCATTCTTGTTCCCCAACTAGGCTGCATGTCAGCGCTCGATAGCCTATGGGTCATAATTCTCACCACTAGGAGGGGTATACCCGCGAGGGAAGTGTGACCTATAAGTTGGTGGAGCTCAAACCTCGCGGTATTGAACTTCTCTTTCTACACGACGGTATCGTGAACAAGCGGGCATGAAGAATGGTCACCTTGACGTACATCCGTGGCGTCCACAACGAAACTGAGCGGTCGAGGTAGTGATAAACACACTCATCAATAGATGCAGATCAGAGGTCAAGCGTAACTTACACAATGGCATCCACTCCATCGCAATATCTCCCCCACATCGAGCGGAATTTAGGTTGGCCTGCGTACGGTCATATGTCACAAGCACATTAACGTTTGAAAGACACATGCTTTACCTGCGACATCCCAAATCTTCATGGTGACATTCCCTTTCCGCACTTTCCTAAAGTTGAATGCCACAGTCGGCACAACTTCCTCGCTCCACTGTAATTTGGCGGTCAGTTTGCAACCATACTCCCAACTGACCTAGCTTGCCTGTCCCGAGGTGATAACATGGACGAACGACGTCTTTCCCGAGGCCTATCGGGGTTTGTGGTCAAATATCCCAAACTCAAATGAAATTGGACACACTTGAAGACCAACAACCGCAATTTCAGCAGATCGGGAGAAGAAGAGGCTGCGGGGTTTTGAGAACAAGGCACAACAAAGCTCAAGGGAATTCTCACCCGCTGAACCACTGAAAGAAAGTAGAGAAAATTCCGGGCATGATACGGCGCTCAAGATGGTCTCTGGTTATGACTTGGACAAGACTTCGTACAGCTTCATACGCGAGATGGAGAACTCCGTCATTGGCGCCGAATCCACGTGACGTCGCGTCCCTTGGCGATTTGATTTTTGCGTCAAACATCTGTTAAACCAGAACGCTTTCCTGTTCACTTCTTCGTATGGGTGTATGGAGTCATGTATCTGCGAGTATAACAGCACGAACCGCATGGCCTCATCTCAGTCGTTCCACCATATTTACGCGCCAGCTTGAAGGCTTTGCTCAAGTATCATCATTCTCTGACAATGCACTTCCGCTCCCGGCGTCCTTCGAGACCCCTCCGGAAACGGAGAAAAAGATCAATACATACCCCCCTCCTTCTCAGAAAAAGCCCACACGCCGTCGGCGTCCTGCCATCGCGCCCTCAACGGTAGTTGGCGCGAAGAAAAAAGCTGCGACAGTGGCGCGACCAGGGCATACGCGGCTGAAAGAGTCCCATGAACGGTTGTTACAAACGGTACAAGATTTATGGGGAGAAGATAGTATGTTTGAATCAACCTTTCGCATGAAAGACTCATCCTGACCTGTAAATCAGAGCTCCGTCCACCTGTGTCATCCTCAGCGACGAGTACAACTCGATTTGGCATCAAGAAAGTCAAGGCGGCCCGTACCCGCGCACCTGACTATACAAGACGGGTCGAAGGTGTTCTTGAAGATACCAAAAACGGTTCGATTCTCCAAGGTGCGTGTTCTGTCGCTCAGTGATTCCCCTCATGACACCCTCTCAGAGATACCGCCGATCTTCGAACACCAGCCCATTGCGAAGCTATCTCATGATTTAGATCGGGTGTTGTTCAAGTACGTGCTGACTCTTGACTTCTTTGCCTTGCTTCTCACCTTGGGCACATCGTTGAAAGCCCTGGCGTCCATTGGCTCCAAGATCCACGGTCGCGTGTTTACAATTTCACTCCATGGCTTGAAAACATCCCCAAAGTATCAGAGTTTGCGTTTGAGCGTCTCAGTGGCTTCACACCGAGCTCACGAGATGAGGTCTCAAGCTTCCCTCCATTTAGTTACGATGGCACTCACTCAGCTTCGTCCAGGAATTGTGGGCGCTCGCGAAGCAGGAGAAGCGCACCTTTGGAGGCTCAACCTCATCTCTCTCAGGAATGCTGAGTCAGATATATTTCCTGATTTCTGGGGATAAAGAGGTGGACACATCCATCTTGAGCCAAGTTTTCCAGAAGGAGGTAACACCCTTCATTTTGGTTCGGATGATCTTGCATTGACGTCGAGTAGCCTAAAACCTTCACTGCAGGTCAAAGGATGGCATCATCCGTCACATTCAACTACTCTGACGGCGTATATGCGATCGACTCCGCTGGTGACAAGAAGGACGTTGCAGAAAGAAACATTCTCACTTGGCTGGTTGGTTCCATTATCGGCGTGCACTAGTCAACTTTGTTGAACCTCTTCCTAGGGCACTCTACTTGAGAAATTCTTGACTATGCCTCGGGAGCAGTTCTCGACATACATGCGTTCAGATCCTCAATATGCAGCTCCGTCTGAGCCAGAGCTAGTCACTAAAGAGGCTTTCCGTTATTCTAAGGTTTGGAGTTCTCACTACAATCTCTTCTCGGGAGGTCTGAGCTGACCGTCGTGACCAGACTGATCGATTTGTTCTGCGTTCACAACTGGATTGTAATGACCCTCGCCTCCCCGGCACTGGCGTGTTTGACATCAAAACTCGCGCCTGTCTCCCGATACGTTTGGACATTCTCAATTACGAGGTTCGTGGCCATACCAACTAAAGATTGGATCCAGTTAAATATCTTCGTCTTCCCAGGAAAACTCGGGATACCTTATTCGATCACAGCATGGGCTCGTCGAAAGTTTCGAGAGGGAGTATTACGACCTCATCCGATCCGCCTTCCTCAAATACGGGTAATCAATACAGGCCTCACCGTTTACATGACTGAAACTGATAATTTGGACAGCTTCCAGGCACGGATAGGAAATATGGACGGCGTACTGGTGGCCTACCACAACACCTCCCGTATGTTCGGGTTCCAGTATATACCGCTGAGAGAAATGGACGAGCGGTTATTTGGTCCCAGCGAAGGGGTTGGCGACCGAGTTTTCAACCATTGCATCCGGATTTTGGAGTCTGTTGCAGAGGAGATTACCCGATGCTTCCCGAACCAGGTGAGAAGCAACACCGATCACCTTGTGCACAGCCTCTTACGTCCGTGTCTTAGTCCGTCAAATGTACCTTCGAAACTAGAGAGGCTAGCGGGGTTATGGACGTGTTCGTGCAGCCCGTGGGTTGGGAAGGACCGGGTGACGGACCGATCAAACAGCTTCAAGTCCATTTGGTAAACTACGTGGATGGTAGTCCCGTCAGTCGCCAGCGTGCAGTCTCAACTCCACCCGAATCGTCATGTAAGTCTAACACTCTCTTCTGTCGGCCCATCATCGCCTCACTTATCGTGTGATGGTGTATAAAACCAGGGCAGGTGCATTGGAAAGTTTCGTTGCTCCAAAGACGTCAGGATAGGATCCGCGCGGCCCTGGCTGAAGTTACCGAAAGACAGTATCGGGCGTTCAATTTACCTTCGGGGGTGGACATTGAACAAATGGCGGAGTTTTGGGAGAGTCTCAACTTTAGTGGTTCGCCAATGTCGACCGAGAAGGGCGATTACAACCCCAGCGCTTTTCGACCTGCAGGGCGCTCGATCAAAACTCTACGTGCGATGGCGCGGGCCGGACGAGAGCATTCAGATCGGTTGGCGCTCGAGGAAGCTGGGAAGCCAAAATTCGTTTTGGGGCAGGCGGAACCCACACATTGGAACGAGCTGGTGAGACCAACGGTTTTGGAGGCTGGGGATGTGACGCCAGAAGAGTGGGTGGACAATGCTTTGAGCGCGATAGAACAGGGTCTTTCACCTGAATCGGTGTTGTTTGCCGACTCGGCGACGGATCGTGGTCAGGCTGAGGGTGACGAGGTCGACACTCAGGGGAAGACGAGTCAAACGGAAGGCGCTGTAATATTCCCGCAAGGCGATCTTGGCGAATCGGGTTCACTGTTGAATTCCGAGACACCTGACGGAAGGAAAAGTACCAATGGGGTGTTCAGCCCCCCGACTCCTGCTGAAACCCCCCAGCCATCGGTGGCAGACGCTGATAATACACCGCAATCTACTCCACACCCATCAAAGGACGGCGACTCGGCTGAAAACACGAAAGCATAACACCCCAACTCCTATCTGCTAGGGTTTGATAACGTCCCTAGGACGAGTTTGTCGACTTGCTCCCCCGACTCGGACGGCACCTAGCCGGGCACAAAATGTAACTTATCATAAACGCTATTCATCCTCTCATAATGATAATCATCACGCCATTGCATAAGTATACCATCCCAAGGAGGGAGACCCCCAAGTTTAGACAACCTCGTCATGTGGTCTTATGGTGGCTATGAAAGAAAGTCTAAAACTAGGAGTCGGTCCGGCCGTCGTGACATCAACCATACGTTCTCGTTCCTGGTTTGATTAATTAACGTGGGGGAAACGCGAA